>LKNJ01001665.1:84052-102922 GCA_002120245.1 Maccullochella peelii
GTGCTTATTAAAGGGACTTTACATTGTCCAGTCTGCTCCAAACTTCACATGTGTCATGACAATAGCGGACAATAGCGGACTGAAGGCATCTATATGCCAATATTCCGTCATAGCGCATAACCCTAACCCTGCGTTTTACAGTCTGACGTAGTGCTCCTAGTGGGTTGAGCAGATCAACCTCAATCTTGGCCAGTTAAGCCTTAAGCAGCTGATTATACTTCACAGTGACTATTGTGAGTTTTCACTGAAGGGCGTGGCCACTGCGGCGTGGCGAACTTCGATGTCTCATCATAAAGANGAACCAAAGTTGTTAAAAGCTTGAGTTTTTGTCGAACGGCGTGGCCGCTACGGGACCGCCATTTTCAGTGTGTCGCCGCCAAACAGGAAGTGCTTATTAAAGGGACTTTACATTGTCCAATCTGCTCCAAACTTCACATGTGTCATGACAATAGCGGACTGAAGGCATCTATATGCCAATATTCCGTCATAGTCATAGCGCCACCTGTTGACAATAGGAAATGGTGCGTTTTACAGTCTGATGTAATGCTCCTAGTGGGTTGAGCAGATCAACCTCAATCTTGGCCAGTTAAGCCTTAAGCAGCTGATTATACTTCACAGTGACTATTGTGAGTTTTCACTGAAGGGCGTGGCCACTGCGGCGTGGCGAACTTCGATGTCTCATCATAAAGACAGAAACTGTTGTAACCCGGCTCCATATAATCTGATCTTGTCCAGATTTCACACATGTCATTAGATTCTCGGCCTGAAGACACCTAGGGGTCAATATTTCATCAAAGTCAGAGCGCCACCCGATGACAACAGGAAGTTCATCGTCTCAACACTTTAATACCTTATTCCTTGCAGGTTAACCCGATCCACCTCAAACTTGATCTTAGCAGTGCCATAAGCACTTGTTGATGCCTCACGGTGACAATTGTGAGTTTTCATCAAACGGCGTCGCCATGACACGCATTCTTCGCCATGAAACAGGAAGCAGTTCTTTTAGGGGCCAGGGATGCTTGAACGCTCATGAAACTTGCCACACACGTCACAACGGACTAATTTAGTTGTCTGATATGTGTTCTGGAAATGGGTGTGGCTAAATGGCTGCGCTTCGCCGCCAAACAGGAAGTGCTTTTCAAATGGCCTTTACATTGTCCAATCTGCTCCAAACTTCACATGTGTCAGGAGAATACCGGTCTGAAGGCATGTATATGCCAAAGGTCACCGATAGTCATAGCGCCACCTATTGACATCAGAAAATCACAAGTTTTATAGTCTGACATAGTGCTCCTAGTGGTGTGCGTGTCTGTAGGAGCTGANGGTGACAACAGGAAGTTCCTCGTCCCAACACTTTAATACATTATTCCTTGCAGGTTAACCCGATCCACCTCAAACTTGGTCTTAGCAGTGCCATAAGCACTTGTTGATGCCTCCCGGTGACAATTGTGAGTTTTCATCAAACGGCGTTGCCACGAGAACTCATTCTTCGCCATGAAACAGGAAGCAGTTCTTTTAGGGGCCAGAGATGCTTCAATGCCCATGAAACTTGCCACACACATCACAACGGACTAATTTAGTTGTCTGATATGTGTTCTGGAAATGGGTGTGGCTAAATGGCTTCGTCAAAGTGGACTTTACATTGTCCAATCTGCTCCAAACTTCACATGTTACCTGACAATACCGGTCTGAAGGCATGTATATGCCACAATTCACTGATAGTCACAGCGCCACCTATTGACATCAGGAAATGACAAGTATTATAATCTGATATAGTGCTCCTAGCGGTGTGCGTGTCTTTAAGAGCTGAGCTTTGCCATCAGACAGACATGCAGCGAGCAGAGATCACAGTTTTTAGTAATTCATCAAGTGGTGGATGCTGCATGTCCCGACGTGCGGGAGGTGCTCGGGCCCGTCCATCGCTGCTTGCAGCTTTAATTNAGTCTGACATAGTGCTCCTAGTGGTGTGCGTGTCTGTAGGAGCTGAGCTCTGCCATCAGACAGACATCCAGCAAGCAGAGATTCTAGGTTTTAGTAATTCATCAAGTGGCGGATGCTGCATGCCCCAACGTGCGGGCAGTGCTCGGGCCCGTCCATCGCTGCTTGCAGCTTTAATAAAGGTTTATCTTTCTTCATTATGTGTGCTNTCACAACGGACTAATTTAGTTGTCTGATATGTGTTCTGGAAATGGGTGTGGCTAAATGGCTGCGCTTCGCCGCCAAACAGGAAGTGCTTTCAAAGTGGACTTTTCATTGTCCAATCTGCTCCAAACTTCACGTTACATGACAATACCGGTCTGAAGGCATCTATATGCCAAAATTAACTGATAGTCAAAGCGCCACCTATTGACATCAGAAAATGACAAGTTTTATAGTCTGACATAGTGCTCCTAGTGGTGTGCGTGTCTGTAGGAGCTGACCTCTGCCATTGGATAAACATGCAGCAAGCAGAGATTCTAGTTTTTAGTAATTCATCAAGTGGCGGATGCTGCATGTCCCGACATGTGGGAGGTGCTCGGGCCCATCCATCGCTGCTTGCAGCTTTAATTTCTTTATGTGTTTTTGATTGGCTGTTGGGGGCTAGGGGGGCTTATTTCTGTTTTACAGCTCTTAATTTCCTGTGGGTCAACCCTTGTTTTGATTGGTTACTTTGACTTCCTGATGCTTTTCACCTAAGCCTTCAGGGTTTTCTAAAACCTTCAGGTTCAGATGAAATCTGTACAACATAATGGCTGACAGAAGGTAAACAAATGATTAAAATTCATATACTTAAGTTTATTACTTTTACAGTTACTATTATTAATAAAAATAGTTTTAATATTATTTATTTTTAATATTACATTATTAACTATGTTTGGGGTGTTTTCAAACCTCTAGCTGGTTTATTCTGGTCTGAATCAGAGGACGAGTCGTAAACTTGTTGTGTTTTCCCTTTGTTTGGTTTCTTTTTATACTAAAACAAGTGAACCAAAATGCACCAGTAAAAGTCAGGTGAGATCGTTCTCTCCTCTCATTGGCCAGATGTGTCTGAGGTGACAAAGTAAACAAGAAGAAGTTCCTGAAGAAGCTCCTATCTGCCCAGATATCAAGAAGTTAGTCCAGGTCAGACCTCCATTCATTCTCCAGCTAACGTTATCTGCTAGCCACTGTTGATTTCACTCACCTGGCTACAGGACCTCAAACCTGCAGAGTACACCTCGTAGTCGGATCAGATGGAGGTTTGATTCTACTGGACTAAACAACACAAACAGGTTTGAAAACGCCCCTAGTGGCAAGAGCACAAAATTACTTGTTTAGATTCGATACTTCATACCCTTCAGACTGACCAGTGTCAAAAAACTGACCAGGGGCTCCAAAACCTTTAAAAGATGTTTTTCTTTTCTTATTTTGTAGTTTTGTTGCTGATGTGTTTCATCACTTTCTGTATGTTTCTGCTGCCTTTCTTTGGTCTCAGCCTTCTTGTTTACAGATCAGGAACTTCCATCACAGTTAATAATCTCTTCTGCACATGTGCAACACAACCCACCTGACAGCAGCAGGCATCACTACCTGTCTGATCACAGCTGAACACAGTAGATTACAATATAATACAGTAGGCCACAGTAGATCACAGATGAACACAGTAGATAATAGTTACAGTTAAACACAGTAGATCACAGTAGGTCACAGTAGATCACGGTAGGCCACATTAGATAACAGATGAACACAGTAGATCACAGTTACAGTATAGCACAGTAGATCACAGTAGGTCACAGTAGATCACAGTTGAACACAGTAGATCACAGTATAATACAGTAGATCACAGATGAACACAGTAGAATAAAGTAGAACACAGTAGATCACAGCTTAACACAGTAGATCACAGTACAACACAGAAAAATGCAGTAGATCACAGTTACAGTAGAAGACAGTAGAATGCAGTAGAGCAAAGTAGATCATAGTAGATCACAGATGAACACAGTAGATCACAGTAAAAACTATAATAGAATGATGTTGCATACATTTATTTGTCAACTGAAAACTGTAGAACCTGTTTTAAATTACATTCAGTTTCTGTAGCTCAACAACAAACTCTGGTTAGTAGTTCTAGACTAATTACTAACAAATCTATGCTCCACGCCCTCCATGACCACGCCAATCCCAACCACACCCTCTGCATGCCTGCAGTCTGGCTGTCAGTTTCTACTGAGAATCAAACTGAATTTTTTTTTTGTTGTTACTTTAATTGCTGAAGAAATCAGAGATGTGGCAGCAATTCAAAGGTCTTAAGGTTCTGTCTCTTGTTTACATGTCTTTCTAACCTTTGTTTGTTTGTTTGTTTGTTTGTGTGCGTGTGTGTGTGTGTGTGCAGCCTAAACCTACTTTTGATGAAATGTCTCCTGAGCTGAACGCTCTGCTGAACTCAGCCAGAGAACAAAAAACCTTCAGAGAACACAACCTGCTGAAGGTGCCTGTCTACCTGTCTGTTTAACTTTCTGTCTGTTGATTGTAAAGGCTCAGTCACAGCAAATTTTAAACTTGTGAAATTCTGCAGCAAATTAATTCTATTGTTTTTAATCTTGACACATAAATTTACAGCACTGACCAAT
The DNA here is from genome assembly GCA_002120245.1 of Maccullochella peelii. Lineage (NCBI taxonomy): Eukaryota > Metazoa > Chordata > Actinopteri > Centrarchiformes > Percichthyidae > Maccullochella > Maccullochella peelii. The sequence goes on from LKNJ01001665.1 coordinate 88,642, forward strand.
AGCAAACCATCTTGACAGAGGTGACCTTTAATTGAATTGTAGAGCTGTAGAGGCCAAAATGTAGGAAGCTATTGTAGCTTACTGTCCTATTAGCGACTAGAGTTATTTTCCCTCTTCATTAACTCTTTATTGAATGAAATGGTGAAATATCCAGAGGGTGAAAGCATGTTCCCAGTTGGCTAGCTTGTTAGCTGTTAGCTCCCCAGATACAGCAGTTCACCAACTAGCCCTGAGAGTAGTCACTATGTTACAAAGACTCTGGAACCAAATATTTTACAAAGACATAGGCCTACTGATTATTTTTTACATACCACTTTCTGGTGTGACCAGGCATACTGTGTACCTATCTGTCTGACTGTCTGCCTTCCTTCATGTTTACACTCAGGAATAAAAAACTTTCACGATAAACACATTTTTATATTTCGCTACAAATATGTTTCTATTAGTAAGCTGACCAATGACTAATCACAGTGGTCATCAGGGTCTCACCAACTACTCATGTAGTCAATTACTAAAACCACCAGTCTGCGCTGTGCACAGTAGTCAATTAGTCATAAACAAAATTATTTTACTAGCATCAACAGATTTATAACTGATAATGTGTGAAACGTTGTTGCCTGATTACATCTACCAAAATATTTTTTGTGACCTTTTTTTAAGCTTTGTAGTAACAGAAAACCTTTCCCAACATGTAAACACAGCTATGTGTCATGCAATGCTATGTAAGACAGTTTAATGGCAACTCAACTGGAATCAGATAATATGCAGCCAGAGGTTCCTGAAACAGCTGAGAGAAAAACTGTGGCACAGCAAACATCCGCAGTATTTTACAAAAGATGATGAAAGCATAAACATCTCAAAATTAAACATCTGCTGCCAACTACCTGCTCCATTACAAACACTCTGTCACAGAGAACATGAGACCACAGATAACAGCTTTAATCTTGGACACTCGATGTTCAACACTTGATGTTCAACACTCGATGCTCAATTCTTGATGGTCAACACTCGATGGTTAACTCTTGATGTTCAACACTTGATGGTCAACATTCAATGTTCAACAGTCAATGGTTAACTCTTGATGGTCAACACTCGACGGTCAACACTTGATGGTCAACTCTTGATGTTCAACACTCCATGTTCAACACTCGACGATCAACACTCGACGTTCAACACTCGACGTTCAACACTCGACGGTCAACACTCGACGATCAACACTCAACAGTCAACACTCGACGGTCAACACTTGACGTTCAACACTCGACTGTCAACACTCGATGTTCAATTCTTGATGGTCAACACTCAATGGTCAACACTCAGTGGTTAACTCTCGATGTTCAACACTCGATGTTCAACACTCAATGTTCAATTCTTGATGGTCAACACTCAATGGTCAACACTCAATGGTTAACTCCTGATGTTCAACACTCGATGGCCAACTCTTGATGTTCAACACTCCATGTTCAACACTCGATGGTCAACACTCGATGGTCAACTCTTGATGTTCAGCACTCGATGATCGACACTCGATGTTCGACACTCGATGATCAACACTCGATGTTCAACTCTTGATGGTCAACACTCGAGGTTTTACTAAAACTGTGCTATAGCTTGTTTGGATAATTCAGCGTTTTTGCTTATTTTAGGTGAACATAATTGGCTAAATTAAAAAACAAAAGTCTCTTTTAATCTTAATTTATGGGTTTATTGCCTTTTTAACCCTTTAACCCTTAAATCTGATACAGTTTCTAGTCTTAAAAGATTTAAGTGTCTAACTCACTATTGATCTGTGGGTTTCATCATCCATTATCCATTAAAGACACCTGGGAACTAAATTTAACAATGCTGTGCACCACCATCATCCTCAACTAGTCGACAGCTATTTCATAAACCCTGGTGAATATTATAACTCAGTACCTGTGAAAGCCTGAGTGTTCACTGAGCTGTAGCCCTGCCCCCTCACATCTGTATACCTGATTGATTTTGTCGTTTTTCTCTTCACTTCTTCTTTCAGACATCAGAGAAGGTGGAGACAGTCTTCTTAATGACAGAGCCATGTGACCAGGACCAGCCAATGATGGACCAGCCTCAGGTAGCAACAGAAAATCTTGTGGGCCCACCCCCTAGTAACCCCCTGCCCCATCCACCAGGGGCCTGCATGACACATGCTGGGGATATCACAGAGGAATGGGCCAGTGATGGTGACAGTAACAATGCTAATGATGCTAACCAAGCAGATAAACATGAGGTCAGTGATGATGATATCAGCGAAGATGAGCCTAGTAGCCAGGCTAGTGATGACAATGCTAGTTTTGCTAGCGAAGATGCTATCAGTGTGTTAGCGCAGGAAGCAGTGGAAGACGCCATGGAGGCTGCAGTCAGACAGGCTCAGAGCCCAGGCACTAATTATACTAATCAAGATACCATTAATGCTAACTGTGCAGTTAGCCATGGTGAGCAGGAGCTAACTAGCATGGAGGCTAACAAGGCTAACAACAGTCCCAGCACCAGACCCCATTCTGTTCTGGGCTCTCGACCCTCCGGGAGTCTGTCTCTGCATTACCATGACAACGAGGACTTCGACACCTCTGAGGAGGATGAGGGAGGGTGGAGGTTCGGAGAAAACTCCCCTCCTCCTTCATTGCCCCGCTCCACCTCTATGCGCTCCCCCTGCTCAGCCAATCAGATGCAGCCATCCGACCACAGTCATGACGATGATGATGAGTCCAATCCTCTGCAGGAGGTAACACCCTGAGAGTTAAACCTACACCAGTGAAACCTGCCCAGTGACTCCTACCCCAGTGAAAGCCACTCCAGTGACTCCTTCCCCAGTGAAACCTGTGTCCCAATGACATCTGCCCCAGTGACACCTGCCCCAGTGAAAGCCACTCCAGTGACTCCTTCCCCAGTAAAACCTGTGTCCCAGTGACACCTGACCCAGTGAATCCTGCCCCAGAGACTCCTGCCCAAGTGACCCCTACCCGAGTTAAACCTGTGCCACTTGTCCCAGTCAAACAGCTTGTCTAACATGTGTCAAGAATCCTGATCTTCATATTAAAGAGGGAATGTCGCTATCTGCTGGTGGCATGAAAGCAGTGCAACAGACCTGCAGACTGCAGAGTGTTAAAGCATTAAGAACAGAGAGACACTGGATTTTCAGATTAAACATCACCTGTAATTTGGGAGGAAATTTTAAGATTACACCCTAATCAGGAAGTTGATTTTAAAGTTGTTTTGAGTTTATGAATATGTAAATTGTTTCTCTGTCTGTCAGGAGGTCCCAGTGATGAGGAAGACTCTCACATATGAAGCTCCAGGGGTGAGGACAGTATTTGTGTTGTTATTTATAATTTAAGATATATGTTTTAGCCCGGTACTACCAGACCAATTCGCAAAAGTTATCGGGCGCAGACCAAAATGTCTCTGGACGCAACTGGATAGACCTACAACCAATCAGAGCAATGAAAAGTGATTGACGTAGTGCTCAGTGAATCCTGTCGGAAGTACGGCAAGCACATATTTCTGATCAACAAAAGCTTTAAGTGTCGTTGTTTGTTCTTCTTTTAGAGAAAATATACCGTCCAGTTTGTTTAATACTGACACGATAGATGTTAATGTGTTCTGTGTTTCAGAGCCAAGTGGACTCTGATCCTCCTGCAGGTTTGCTGCTGAGCTCCCAGACCTTCACTGCAGAGACCTCCAACACCACCACCACCACACACATCACCAAGGTAACACCTGTCACCATGGTAACACATTCACCACAATAACACAAACCACCACACAGTCATTCAGACATGTTTTAGTTAATCTCTTCTCTACCAGAGACAGTGAAGTTGGGTTGATGTAAGTTTTGTTGGACATTAGAGAAATTAGAGATAACTGAGGGATTAGAAACATGAGAATATAAGTGTAAGACAAGAAATAGAACTGAGGCAACAATCAGACAGACAGAAGAAACAATAAAGATGTTTCATCTGATTATATTTTTTGTGAGTTTCTCTGTCTCTGACTTTCTCTTTAGACGGTAAAAGGAGGAATTTCAGAAACCAGAATCGAGAAGAGAATTGTGATTTCTGGAGACACAGAAATTGACCATGACCAGGTAACTGTCTAACTCGTCACAATAACACTTAATTGTTGACCTTTCTAAAGGTGACCACGCAGAAAATAATGAAAAAAAATAGGATTCAATGGAAACATGTCTAGATTAACCCAGGACTAACCCGGGACAGACCTATACAGACCTGGATTGACCTGGGACAGACCTGGATTGACCTGGGACAGACCTATACAGACCTGGGGCTGGTCTGTCCAGGATTATCCTGACCAGGATCTGTACCTGGACCAGGTTCTGACCCTTGTATCTTTCTTGAAGGCTCTGGCGGCGGCGCTTAGCGAGGCGCGGCGGCAGCATCCTGAGCTGTCAGTCACGCGAGTCGTCGTCCATAAAGAAACAGAGGTCTCGCCTGATCATGTGATTGATTAGTGACATCACAGGTAACAGGGAGGGTCAGGCCCCACCCCTACAGGTGGCATCTCAAGCTGGATGCTGATTGGCTGGCTTGTGCATGACAGCATTCATAACATTAGGCTCGTTCGAGATGAGCCAGGCCTGCGCAAGCATTGATCGTCGCACAATGCAGCCGGTTAGATTTGTGTCCAACTTGCTCTGACGACATGCACACGTGGGCAACGAAAGCGGCCGCAGTTTTTAGGGCCAGGCGCGGCAGCTGCTCTCCACCAACTGCAAGACCTAGGCCATGATGGGAAATGCCTGGTTGTCGCCTGATCAAAGAGCTGATTGGCTCTTAGTTTTGACCACAAACACCACGTTTTGTAGAAAATCCTAATTTTCTGTGTAATTGTAATATTTAATGCTAGATTGTCGGCTGTATGTTGTGCAATGAAGGTTTAATCTGTTAACAAACATATCTTGTGTGGTTGATGGTAATTATAATAATAATAATAATAATAATAATAAAGGTTATTTCAGCCATAGCTATCAGAATGTGGTCTGCAAACTCCGCCTGATCTTGTCCACTTTCCAGGCAAGGCACAATTCATCTCCAACAAGCCTATTGTGTTTGCATGTTTTACACAAGTGTTTGTGTTCAGGAACAGGACGTGCAACCAAGAGAGACAAACACTGAAAGACCAGGAGCGCAGAGGTTCTGATTGGTTAGGAGAAGACAGAAAGAGAGTGAAATCTTCTGAATGGATAAAATGTTTGGGAGGAACCACAGAGGACAGGAAGGATCTATGGTGATTGGTTGGTGATGATTGTGACAAAATGATCAGACTAAAGACTGAAGAAATCTTCAGTAAGTGTGAGGAAAAAATAAACAGCCTTCCTGATCACTCAGCTAATCAGCAAATCAATCAAGTGGATCATTGATGAATCATCATTTTAATACGGCCGCCAAAAGGCAACACATCACGAAACATTAAACTGTTGGCCAATAATGCTATGCTAACATGCTATGTTAACATTGTTCACTGTCCTCTCAAATGTGACATAATTTTACAGCCTAAATGAGGGAGTGTGGCCCCGCCCCCTGCTGTCCACCTGTATCCACCACTGATTTTATTCTGACTCAGCGAACAACGTTCAGAAACGTCAGAGCGTTTTAAGAAAGAAAACTGAATCCACATCTTCAGTTAATTTTGACTGGACAGAATCAGAAACTGTTGAGAGGACAATGGTGACATTAACATGCTATGCTATGCTAACATTCTTGAACATGTTTTGAAGCTTGCTGGGCTATGCTAACATGCTAATTAGCATGAGCATGCAGTTTTCCTGGCTATCTTAGCCTAGTCTCTCCCTCAGTTAACAGGTGGCTGATGGGAAAGCGTTGAGCTGCTCTCTCTGGTGGTCACATTCAGTTTGACCCTGAAAAATCGAGCTCACTGCGACATCAAAGCCGAGTCTCAGTGGGCTGAGATCTTTACTCTCACTTTCTGTGTGACGGTAGAACAACATACAGTATTTACAGGAATCACTGGACTCTGAGGACATGTGCATGAATTAAGAACTATGAAAAACTGATCAATAAAAAGTTAAACTTTGTACTTGCACAAATAAAATCAGAATCAAATGTGACTTAAGTCAAATTGGAGTGTAAAGTTATTGTTTTTTGTTATAGTTTGTTTTCTTTCCACTTGTTTTGTTTTTTAATAAATGTGGACTTTTTGTAAGTTGGGAATGTCACCACCAGAGGACAACTCTTTCCCTCAGGATTTATAAAACAGGAGTTTATTTAGTTTTACTTTTGAAGAGATGTCTTGTTAATTTAATTGTTTTTTTCAATCTTCATGTAGACATAAAGACGTAGAGTTGCTTCTGTTTCTCTTTCAGGACTGAATGTAGAAGTCTCTGCTGCATTATGGGAGTTGTAGTCCAGACAGAGCCGACACTGTTTGCAGCGACACCCAGTGGACATTAATGGAACTGTGGATTTACACACACGCACACACATGCATGTACACGTGTACATACACGCACACACACAGCAGCACCTGACTGTCTGACCAAGGGCAGGGCCTGTGGCTGAGTTAGCTTCAGAGCAGTAAGCATTAGTTTGATAATGATAATATGATTCAATTTAGTTGAAAGCTTCATGATGGCATTTTCAGACACACTTAAGACAATTTGACTCTGTTCTGTATGTAAAGGAATAAAGTATTTATACAACACAGACAGGTGAGAGACAGTCAGGGCTGCTGTGATGCCATCAACATGTTCCCATAGCAACCAGACAACCAGAGCTTGTCAACCTCAGATGAAATTTCACCACAAATTAGCACCAATGCTGCTGCATTCACTACGTACTTAAACAAGCCGCACACACACCTGACACCCTGACAGGTTAAAGCAGGTGGTTTAACCTGGTTGACTCAGGTGTATTTGCTCCTGATTGTGTGACAGGAGGCAGAAGCTTTATGAAACAGCAGTTTGCATCACTTCTGACAGATCTGTAATAATAACTTCTGACTTTATCTCTCTCACCTGTTGAGGTCACCTGACTATTACCTGTCTCACCTGGTGAGAACCTGGAACTTTTATTCTGACAGTCTGGTGCAAAATGTTTCTTGTCTGAAGTGTAAAATAGCATGATTGCTAGCACTGTAACCACTCACTGTATAGCAGCTAAAACTCAGCTCTGTATTTACCCATAATGCAATAGTAATTAGTGCCATTCTCTTATCTCGCCATGAAAACCCTCTTTATGAATTATTTTACTCATCTGTCTGTGTATTTATTGTTTTTTGTTTTTTATTTATCTGTGTTTGTCTGTAATCCCACTGACTGACCATTAGCTTGGTGCCATGTTACAGACAGACCACTCCCCCTGGTGTCATGTTACAGACTGACCACTCCCCCTGGTGTCATGTTACAGACTGACCACTCCCCCTGGTGTCATGTTACAGACAGACCACTCCCTTTGGTGTAATATAACAGACTGACCACTCCCCCTGGTGTCATGTTACAGACTGACCACTCCCCCTGGTGTCATGTTACAGACTGACCACTCACCTTGGTGTAATATAACAGACTGACCACTCCCCCTGGTGTCATGTTACAGACAGACCACTCCCCCTGGTGTCAGCTAACTGAATGTGTCTTTACCCAAATAAACTGATTCATAACTGACCTGACGTCCTGTCTGTCTGTCAGTGTGTTAAAAAAGATTTAGTTTGCAGAGTCAAAGCAGAGATCTGGAACCAGAGTCACTAAATTTCAATGTNCATGTTACAGACAGACCACTCCCCCTGGTGCCATGTTACAGACAGACCACTCCCCCTGGTGTCAGCTAACTGAATGTGTCTTTACCCAAATAAACTGATTCATAACTGACCTGACGTCCTGTCTGTCTGTCAGTGTGTTAAAAAAGATTTAGTTTGCAGAGTCAAAGCAGAGATCTGGAACCAGAGTCACTAAATTTCAATGTGCAGGACTTGCTAGTGTAAATGTTTTATATTCAGTGTGCATGTGCACACATATAGGACACGCTCACACACAATATACTGCCAGCTGTAAACAACCAGGTGAACGGCCTTTACAGATTTTACAGGTTAGGTTTGTTTTACTGGCTTCATTTTAGTATCCTGACTGAGATCAGCTGACCATCAGGAACTCTCAGGAACAATGTTTCACTGTCACACCTACATTACCTAAAAATCTAATATAAAAACTGGAAACCATGTTTCAAGATGGCGCCCAATTTATTCTAATGAAAGTTGCTCACTGGGTGTATACGAGCATGCATGCGTTTCTTTCCTCCCCACACACATGAATGGTATTACATAATGTCATTATACGACTCCTCTAGACTTTCTAAATGTTCTTGGACTGAATGGATCAGTCTGATCATAAAAACAGACATTTCAGAGTGTTTGTGACACGTTTGTGTATCATTGTTTCACAGCGATTCTTTTGTGATGGTAAAAAGTCTTTTTGGGCCAGTGTGAGTCACATGATGCTGTAATACCGACTGTGGCCACTACACCAAAATTACTTCTCAGCCAAGAGCTGCTGCTGGGGCGTCACTGGCAACAATGATCTTTCTGGTCAAACACATTTGTGTTCAGTTATAAATAAATAGCATGAATGAACTGGTTTCCAGATGATCTTTAATGATTCATGTAGAAACATATCAAACAAATCATCATTACAGATGCTTCAGACAGACGGGAATGTTTCAAACTACCGACTTTGACATTAACGAGGATCTGTCCTGCGGAGAAACACTTAATCAAACTGTTGGTGTCTGTCAACCAATCAGAGCCGGGCTGGGCGTTGCTGGGCAGGACAGGAGTTAGGAGTGACGCCCAACAGGAAGTGTGCGGAGCTCAAGTCCAGAGCATCACTCAGGTGAGACTTAAGGAGTTGCAGGTTCCTCAGACAACCTCTGAACCTGGAGCTGATCGACAGGCAGTTCTGCTTAACACCAGCTGTAACAGAGAGAGGGAGACAGGTTATTAACACATGTCATAATGTTATTTATGTTTGAATGACAGAGTTCAGAGTTAGTTCTCACCTGGATAGCCTCCCAGGTAAACAGGGTTGTTGGTTTCAGCAGAGGTGGATTGTGGGTAAGGGTTGGGGGTGGAGTAACTCCGGCCATCTACACTCAGACTCAGGGTGTGTTTGGTTTTTCTGGCCAGCAGGCGGTGCCACTGTCCATCACACAACATCTGACCAATCGAACGCACTGACACTCGACCCGCTCCATTATTCACGTTAAACACCAGCTGAGCAAAAACACAGGTAAATCAATATATATATATATATATATAACCATTACACACACACACACACACACACACACACACTGTGCTGACTCTCTGCTCACCTGTCCATTGATCATCTCCAGTCCAATGGCGTCGACTTTTGCGCTGCTGATTCCCAGAAACACTCCTTCTGATTGGCTCGTTCGAAACTCCAGAGACACTGACACGTCAGAGCCAACCTTGTAACCATCACGCACTGAACACACACACACACACACACACACACACACAGTTTAAGACTCCGATCAGGCCTGATCAGCAGGATATATTTTCTGTCTTTATGTTCGACTCACTGAGGGAGGCGTATCCACTGCCGTTAAAGTAACTTCCTGTCTGGTCGTTGATGAAACAGGAAGTGACATCATGCTGCGAGGCCGGCTTGGACAGATCCAACATGGCTCCGTTGAGACTAACAGAGCGAACGCAACCTGAAAAACTTCTGCTGACCTGAGAGATGGAGAAAAGAGCAGTTCAGGATCCAAGTGACAAATACAGGTAGAACAGGTGCAGCTCAGGTAGTCACTCTCTCACCTGCCTCATTAAAACACATAACTTTCACTGTTTTACTGTCTGTCACACAGCCTCAGGACTGAAACTCAGGTGACATGATTCAAACGATACTCAGGTGAGGTGAGAATGGTAACAGGTTAACATTTAATATGTAGATGAAGTCAAATCTTCACCTGTAAGTGTCAAAGAACATAATAACCTCTGGAAACCTAAACATCGTGTTTACTTGTAGTGTAATTTGGTGGATAAAGAATCTAAAATGTCGTACATTGATCCTCCTGGTGGTGTGTGTGTGTGGCAGTCCTCCAAGGTAAAGTCTGTTGTCCACATCCAGCTGGTTTCCTTTAACTGACACAGAGTCCGGACTCGAACCGTCGACCGAGACCGACATCGACCGCCGGCTGACCTCAGCACTCACCTGAGAGAGACAGAGTTAGTTCAAATAGTTAGTTAGTTAGGTCAAATCAGTAATCAACAACAACTAAAAAAGGTGAACGACCTCTGTTATAACACCTGACAGTGTGACATCACATCGGTTTGACCGCCTCCCATTTTAGTCCTGGACCACTTTACTTTAGAAAAGCATTCAGCATCTAACTTCATGTCAAACCGTGATGTCACAGCACATCTCTGTGATGTCACAGTTCAACTTGTGATGTCATACGACCACTGTGTGTGAAATGGGTTTTTTTTTACTCGCGAATGAAACTTGCTCACAAACACGGACCAGGCAGCCTTATAGGGACATTTGAATTATGTTAAAGATGGAATCTCGTGAACAGGTGACATTCATCAGGCTGAAACTAACTATTTAGGACACTTTGTGCAGTTAAGAGAAATTGCTGAATCTGACTCTGAACAGAGAGATTCAGGAGAAGAAATCCAAAATGCTCAATTTCAATTTTCAAGCCAACAAGGACAAGAAGTCCCAAGAAAGTTGCTGTAAAAATCCACGATTCAGTGATAACTGGGCAACTTCATCCGCTGAGGAAGATTATGTGATATGATTAAAAGCTCCAGAACATCAACCCCCTATAGTGTTTGATGAGTGTGTCACTTAGTAACATGAGGTGGGGCTCTGAATCTAAATCTAGTTTTAACACTTTGGTTATGTTCAAGAGGGGCCCCACAGCCTGATGGGTAAATCCGGCCATGCTGTTTGTGACATGTGACGTCATCACACCGTGTTTATGTGTGTCTGAGACTCACAGTGTGTGTGTGTCTTAAAGTATGTTAACTCACAGTGTGCCACTCTCCGTCATTAACGGCAACAGACGAGGTGATGGAAGCGGGGCCTTTTCCCAGGTCAGCTGACATCAACAGTCTCCCCCCCGTCAGTCTGAGGACGATGAAGTCCATCTGTTTGGAGTCAGAGAGGAGCAGGATCAGCCCGTCCAGAGCTCGGCTTCGAACCGACAACCTCACCGACACACTGAGGATGAGGAGAGACAACACGCAGCAGAGTCAGAGGTTTACTCTTTTAGACAGAGAACAACTGGCTGCAGCCCCGCCCCCATTGTCATGGAGACTCACCTCCTTCTGACAGTGTTGGGGTTGATGATGAAGGTCATGTGACTGTGTTTGACCAAACCAAACTGAGCCGCTGACAGCAGGAAGGTTGGCTCCGCCTCCGACACACACTGCATCACACACAGATCAATAACCAATATTCAGTGACCAATAATCAATAACACTGACCAATAATCAACAATACTGATCAATAACAATAATACTGAGCACTGAATACTGAGTATTCAATAACCAATGATCAGTTAACACAAGTTAAAACATATTTGTTACCGTTATCAATGACAAATAATCAATGATCATTACTAAACATATTTCTTATCATTATCAGTCAAGTATTAATTACAGTTATCAATAATCAATGACAAACGTATCAATTACCATTATAAATAATCAATAATGAAGTATTTATAACGATCAATGATCAAAAATCAATAATAAACGTGTTGATTACAGTTATCAATCATCAATAATAAACATATTGATTATTGTAATCAATATTAAGGAATAAACATATTGGTTACAGTTATCAATAATCAATTCAAACGTATTGATTACCGTTAGCGCTCCAGGTGTCAAGGCACTGAGGTGTGTGGGCGGGGCTACAGGCAGATGGGTGGGGTCAGGCGTTGGTTCTACATCCTGGTCATCAGGAAGGAGTGCCCCCCCGACTCTCTCCTCCAATAGGCAGCTGTCGAGCTCCGCCCCCTTATACCTCACAGCTCCTGATAGGTCGACGAGCCTTAAAGGAGCCGAAAAACAGTTAACCAATCAGAGAGACATAAAACTCTGCGTGTGTGTGTTTGCGCATGTGTGTGACTTACGCTCTGCCCACTACCAGGTGTTGGATGCAGCCTCTGAACAACCTGGACACATCCTGTAATCTGATTGGCAGACGAGACTCCTCCCCTGATGGCAGACCACCAATGAAGAAAGAGGCAGGCGACAGACGAGAAAATCCGCCCGGCAACAGAGAGAGGGGTTTCATGTGTTCCTCGTCCACCTGCACAGTCAGAGACCTGAGAGAAAGACAGGTAATATTTCAATTAATATTTATCAGTCAGGTGAGACAGATGAAGCAGGTTTCCATGGTAACACCTACTTCCTGTTGATGGTAATAATCACAGAGTGTTTCGTTCCGTCACTGAAAGATCCTCCATCAGGTTTCACCACCATCACCCTCCGAGTAGCACCCTCCACCTCACCAAGCTCCGCCTCCAATGCACCTAAGACCAGGTGGACAGACAGGAAGTGCTGCACAGACACACAGAAAATAATCATGGTTACATTATGGTAAGAATAAAACCAGGTGTGTCACATGACCTCTGTCAGTCTGTCTCACCTGTCTCTGTGTTCGGTCGTCACTGAAGGCAGCCAGCAGGACTCCTGATTGGTTGTTGGAGGAGAAGGAGAAGAGAAGCTCTGCCTCCTGATCGAGTGATCGAGGAGCGATCTGAACGAAGCCTCCGGCCAACACCGACACACTCCTCACCGCCTGAGACAGGTAACATCCATCAGTGTGTGTGATCAATGCAGGTTATTGATTATTGGTTTAAACAGAGGGAGAGACGGGCCAATCAGTGTGTTAGAGAGTAAAATGTGTGTTTGTGGCTCAGTTAATATATTAAACACTAACGTCTGTATGTGTTTGCATCATCAACTCCCTATGTATGATATGACCTTATTGATCAGTATTGATCAGCTCAGCTCAAACTTAATATATAATGTGATAATGAACACCTTCATGTACCTGTCGGGTCTCCTGTGGTCGTACAGGTCGCACAGCTGTTTACATTAAATGAGATGTTTAGAAAAATGTATGTATATGTATACGACCTGTGTATGTGTATATAGTACATATATATATACGTGTGTGTGTGTGTGTGTGTGTGTGTGTGTGTGTGTGTGTGTGTGTGTGTGTCACCTTGAGAACACAGCCCTTCCTGACTCCGTATGAGTCTCTCAGCAGGTCAAAGTTGGACCGAGCGATCTCCACGTTCTTTATACAGCCCATGTACGATCTAGAGACCACCTGTCGCCTAGCAACCAGACAGGCAGGTAAAAACTGTCAGACAGGTAGAAATACACAGACAGACAGGTGTGGACATCACCTGTGACATCACCGCATCCTCACCTGCTGACATCGCAGACTCACCTGATTGGTCTGGAGGCAGGAAGTCCTCCGATGTAGATGGGGTCAAGGTCGGAGCGGTTCAGGTCAGAGGCCGTCCCAGGAGACTCTGCCTCCAACACCTCCTTCTCTGATGATTGGTCAGCTGCCATGATGGACAGGTAACCTGAACACAAAGCAGCACCGTCAGTAATAGGAACAGTAGCAGAAAACTGACAGATGAATACACCTGACATCAGTGAGTTTAGCCACGCCCCCTGACACCTGATCACCTGACAAATTCACAACACTGAACTACAGTAGATTACTGTAGAACTATACTAGAGTATAGTAGTACTACAGTAGAACTACAGTAAACTACAGTAAAGTACAGTAGAAGTACAGTAGTACTACAGTAAACTACAGTACAGTAGATCTACAGTAGAAGTACAGTAGAACTACAGTAAAACTACAGTAGAAATACAGTAAAGTACAGTAGAAGTACAGTAAAGTACAGTAGAACTATAGTAAAGTACAGTAGAAGTACAGTAGTACTACAGTAAGACTAAAGTAAAACTACAATAGATTTGTATTTAATGTTGATAGAAACACTGATGTTAGTCAGAAATACAAATTCTATTTTTCATTTCATACCTATTCATAGTACTTCTGCTACTGCAGTAGTACTATTACTGCAGTAGTACTATTACTGCAGTATGTCAGTACCGATAATAATAACTGTAGTAGTGTAACAATGCATGTGTAATAAGTGTAGCAGTAGGAGTACTGTGTGAGCAGCAGTAGCATATAGCAGTAGTGTAATTTAACCACACCCTT
>LKNJ01001666.1:0-61849 GCA_002120245.1 Maccullochella peelii
CTGTTGTAACTACAAGCATGTGCTTTCTGGGGTACCATCCAGTGACCCAAAGATGTAACCACAATAAATTTGAAGTGCTTCAACTTTGCAATCTGTAGATAAGGGTGGGGAAGGGTTACGTTTGGTCGCATAACACTGGGCCTGCCTAAATCCTTCTCCCCCCGCAAAATGGTCCCTGTTGTAACTACAAGCATGTGCTTTCTAGGGTACCATCCAGTGACCCAAAGATGTAACCACAATAAATTTGAAGTGTCTCAGGGTTTGCAAACTGTAGATATGNGAGGAGTTACTACCAAGAAAAGCTTTTATTTAATCTAAACAAGTCTAACATAACAAAAACAACCAAAATAACAACTTTAACAAAGAACCCTGGCTGACAAACATACTGCCAGGTCAACTTAAATTAATACCAACCAAATAAACACAAAGACAGAACTCCAACACAGCATGGTGAAGGGAACCGAAGGCCCAGCCACACACTCTGGAAGGGCGGTCTTATACAAGTTGGAGTCAGTGGCCAGCTGCCTCCAATTCGGTAATTGCCTCAGCTCCTCCAACCAGGGCCAGCAACACTGAAAGACATAATCATGGCCACCACAACACCCTGGCAGAAGCCCTTGGGCCGTCACAAAAGCAATAAAGTTATGCAATACATAATAATACAAACATAATACATAACATATTGTGCAGATATATAGATGTATGCATCATGATTACATAGTAAACACCATTTACGTATCAGGTAATAAAATGTTATTGAATCTGCTGTTGTGTCACTCTTGTAGTGAAATACAGCTCACAGGTATCATTTCCAGAGTTGAATATATGCATACCACTCTCCTTTGTTGTTGAGTAACTAAATCTAACCTCTAAAAACGTGTAGTGCTTTTCCCACTCTGTTATTCCACAGTTAAACCAACATTTTTCTCCCAAAGCAGTGAACCAAAACCTGCAGCTGCTCTATGAACACTTTTTTTGCGGCTGATTCTGGACTTTTACTATTACATGGTTTTTCCTTTTAATTTTTTTTTTTTTTTGACCTTCCATTTAAATGGCTGTTTTATAGCAGAGCTAATAATGGTTATAAATCATAATAAATGAATAAATATACTGTCTTTGGTGACAGTCAGTGTAGGAAGCTTCATAAATCACTCTTAAGTCCTACTATGAAGTGGTGTTTTTAGTCCTACAGTAGGTTGCATGATAAATACAGGTGCAGATGATTATTATATTAATAAATATTCAGCAGTAGACATCTGCTGTGAGGTGAGGATGACAACTGATCGTCCAGAGTATTTTTTGTGGGATTTATCTATTTGCCATCTTCCCTCATCAGACAAACACACTGTTCTTTGTATGGAAGAAGAAGGAGGCGAGGGAAAGTAATTCTGTTTAGTTCTCTTTCTCTTTGTCTTTGTCAGCCTCCCTTTCCCTTCCCTTACTCTCTTTCTCTTCCTTCCAAACTCTCTTATTTATCTAGTATATGTCAGCTTCAGCTTCGTTGGCCCTTTTTCTCCTCCTCTGTCCCTTCTTGGTACAGGACTACATGTGCATTCTCTATCTTCGCTCGTTTCATCGGCTCGCTGTGCTGTTTACGATTGCTCTTCTCCCACTGATGCTATGTAAAGTAAAGGCTATAGTTCTCCTGTCAGGCCATGTTAGGTAACACCAACTGGGACTGATAAAAGTAGTTGAGCAACTTATCCGCTAGAATCTAAAAGAGTTGAATTCCCCTATCCAATAACGTGATGATCAGTGGAGCAGTCCACATGGGGAACACTGAATCATTCACTGTAGGACCGGCAATCTGAGGTAGGGGAAGTCACAGAGAGTGAGTAGGATGTGGCGCGCTACATTATATATGAAATTATTTTTAGTAAATGACAGAAAAAGAGAAGGCAGGCTGAGAGACAGACAGGCAGAGCTCATCTCTGCCTGTCTGTCTATATTGTCATCTCTTTTTATTGCTCCTTCTCTCAGATGGGAAACAGAGGTTTTTATCAGTGCAGAGGACAGGAGCTATGAAAGAGGTGCGTTTGCCCTTTTACAGGCACTTCAGTCAGGGAACATCCTAAGGCAGATGCATGCTTTAGAGCTCTACTGTGGGTTATTGTTTTGGGCTTTGGCCTTGTGTCTAGAAGCAAATGAACTCTCTGCCATTCTCTGTCTCAGCAATGGTGATAGGTTAATGGATTGACTCCATGACAGAAAAGCATACTAATTCAAGTGCTATTAGGTTCACATACACATAAAATGTGTCTTAGTTAATAATACGTTTGTGCAAAACGCCATAATAATAACAACTCAAACAGAATGTAAAATTATTTACAACTATTCTACTGAAAACATCTTTCATTGCACTCGTGTGCAAGTAAAATCTGCTAATGAGTTACTCTAAATAAAATGTAATTGACGAAAGGATCCATTTTACCACATCTAAAGCTTCATTCAACTAATTATACACACAATATCAAGATAATTAAGTTTAATACATCAGTGCAATCAAGAAAAAACAACTGCTGGAATGTAAATTGTGTGTATTTAGGAGACTTCCACAGAAACTAAATTAAGCCCAACCTGCAAATGTGTTCTCCTTTTTTCCCCTTGTCAGCACGTGTTGTCTTGTGCACACAGAATAACGAAAATGAAGGCAAAATGATCCAAAACAAGCAAATTACAGTGTATATCTTTTGCATGCAAATCAATTACAGCACGCTTTCACGACTCCACCCATTTCCACCTGAATGTAGCAAACTGTGGCCTTAGCTTTATTGCTAAACATAATGTGTTACTCCCATGACCTCAGAAATGTCTTTACTGATACTGTAAAAGTCACCCACAGACCCAGAAACAAGACTAAACCGAAACAACACTGTTCAGTGAAGGTGTGAAATCACATGCTTTGAATGTTTCCCGGCATTACAATAAGAACACGTGGGCATTCAAAAACGTAAGGCTGTGGTTCGATTTAATTTATATATGAATATTTCTTAGATAAAGCTGCACAGGCTGGTTTTGGAAGTATAAAAATACACCTCTAAAATTAGCCCAAGGTGTAAACAGCAACAGATACTCCCCCTTAGCTGAAACCTCAATTGCTCTATTTGACTTGATGTATTTCTGGTGTCAGGTATCGACACTGACGGGGCATTTTCTTGGCACTGCAACATGCAAATGTAGCAAGAAAACTGGACTCACTAACAGTGAACTGATGGGATGGCATTTCCATCCCTAATCAGCCACAAACACAATACGATTTAGTAGTACTGACGACTGTGCAGTCTGTTGGTGCTACATATTATCTGGTTAATTAACAATGAATTGAATTAACAACAGCTGTGCCATCTCCGGTTGCCAGTTCAGGTAATGTAAAATTGGTTGAGTATTCTGGAGCTGACAAAACACACCGTTATGTATATTATGCTTGCTTGTTTCACTTTGATATATAATGCTGGAATATAAATGTGGAAAAGTACACATTAGTATGCATTATAAATGTCTCCACTAAAGCTGCTGCACTGCACAATTACATTTAAAGACTCATCTCCACATACTTCCTATTACTCATTCCTCAAAGGCTTACTGATTGGTGTGCGAGTACATCTCTCCATCTTGATTGATCATCCCTGAGAGGTAAGCACAACATTCTGTACATAATAGGGTTTAGTGTGATTTTAGAGAGGTGCAACATCACCATTTGCTTGCACTTTTTACTAAACTGATTACTAACCTGGTCAAAGCAGGTCACTGTTGTGTTTTTACACCAAAAATGCTGTGCACCTCAGAACTGCCTATTGTGCTTCTCTTCCCACATGAATGGATTACAAGTCACCAAAAAACATCATGGGACAGCAGGAAAATGCTAGTTTTCCACCACAAAGACTCATCATGAGCTGTGCACTTGCATGGAAACAGAGCCCTTTATGTAAACCTTGACAGAAAAGAAAAAAACATAAAAGATATAGTTTTGCAGAGTGATTACCGCTGACTTACATAATTTGGTGTCTCACTTTAACTTTCAGATGAAATCAAGATAATAATCTTCCAATTAGACTCACATTATTTGGATTTGGTGATTACTATTATTAATACTACTAATTAATTGCTTTGTTGCCAGATGACAACAGGTACCTCCAAGTGGTTGAAGTGATGATGACCCTTGACGTTGATGATTCAACCCAGGCCATTTAATTAAAACTATTAGATTTCCTGACCCAAAGACCCTCTGCCCAGTATCTTTCTTTCAATTAGCCTTAGCAACAAAGGTGTCATCAAAATAATAGTAGAAAGCAGCATCTTGTTACTGCTTCAGAGTGACATAGACAAACTATATTCGCTTGAAGTAATGTGCATGAAAACTAAAAATAAGAGGACACAATATGCACAAGAACACACACACACACACACACACATCAAGGAGTCTTTGGTTAGGTGACCAGTGGTTCCCTCCCTTGTCTCAACATCTTTCCCCTTGTTCTGAATTCATTATGTAACTCATATGTCCCTGTGGATATCTAGTGATACTCTCAAGTGCTACAATATTTCTCCAACAGGCTGTAGGCTATGTGGCACAGAGGTAGAGATGAAGGGAGATGAAGATATCAAGGAGGAAGTGAAGGAGGCAAAGAGATGAAAAGGATGGGAGGAGGGGGAGAGTGGCAGACTGGCTGCTGGGGTCCTAAATTTGTGCTGGCCCACATCAGATGTAGTGACTTTGTACTGGTCATGAGGTAATTTCATTGGCCACAAGCAGATTTTTTTTCCCACCTTTACCCATTTGGTAACTTTGTGACCTGCTATCATATTACACAAAAATAGGCAGGGAGGGCACCAGAGGGGAATTTCAATGCAAATTAGGTAGTGCAGTTTGGATTAAGAAATGACACTTGTGCCTCCACCTACTTTGATGGTATCCACAAAAAGTACTGTAAAAAAAGTTTCTCTACCTATTTACTAAGAGAAGTGGTACCCCTATTGCTGTCTATCAAACGCAGTGGGGAAAGCGTGTTGGTGGGAAGCCGGTCTTTGTTGCTGCACTGGTGACTCTCCGGACTGAGACGCATCTGTACATCCGATTTGCAAAAATCGCATTTCATGTGTGTTTTTTTTTTGCCGTCCAGACCTTCAAAATCAATCTGGATACAATATGGATATGCCAAAAAAACGGATTTGGGTTGGCAGTATGAACAAGGCCTTTGAGTACTTGTATATACGCGTTCTTGTGGTCAAGTGGCTGCAGTGCGAGCAGCATCATCCACATACTTGCCTTCTCTTAACACAACTGGAGGATTAAAAAAGTATATCCACTACAGGGAACATCAAGGTCAAATCATCCCTAGCCAACACCAGAATATCTTCCTTGAGAACTTGTGATTTTGCAAATCTTTGTAAAATATTAATTAATCGTAAACTGTTTGATAAACAATCGTTTCAGTCATTTTTCAAACATTTTCTGGTTCCTGCTTTTCAAATGTGAGGATATGTTTTCGCTGTAAACTAAATTTCTTTGGTTTTCGGACTGTTGGTCGGACAAAACAAAATATCTCAAGCCTCACCTTGGGCTCTGGGAAACTGAAATTGGGCATTTCTTCACTATTGTTTGACTTATCAGAGACTAAATGATCAATCGATTAATCCAGAATTGGTGAGACATCGTATAAATGTGGGTAATTGCGGACAAGTGCTATTCTTCAAAACTTTCCACCACTGTTGTCAGAATGTGGTGCCGACCTTCACATTTACTGCCCTGCATTGTTTATATTCTTCATTGCATCTTGTGGACGCGTAGCATCACTTTCTGAGGATGTGCACATACAAACTCTTCAAAGGAACACATGACGCTGGGAAACCATCGTGCGCATGAGGGCATATACACCTAGTATAGTTGCTAGTTTATTAGGTGCACCTAGCTAAAACTAATGAAGTCTAATGCAACAGTCCTGCAATAAATCCTACCTTCATGAAGGTTATAATGTTCAGTTTTAGTTGAAACTCTTTTAGAGAGGTGCCGATTTCATTATACTGAGAGGTATTTCCACCCCATTTATATCAATGAGGGTGGACAAATATTAGAAACACTTCTCAGTATAATAATAGTATAATAAAAACTCACCACACACACACGACAGAAACGGAGAGGTGCAGCGAAGGAGACAACTGTGAAAACACTTCTTGGTAAACCTTGGAATGAAATTGCCAGCACTTCTGATTGATGGGGAAGTGGCGAGATGCGAAAATGCGAGGGAAAGGCTGCTGTGTAGGCTGCACGCTTAAAACACAACGTAGTTCTCCTTCAGATTGGCTCCAGGATGAAGCTCTTGTTCTTCTTGCATTGTAGTACAAGTGCTGTGTCTTTATTCATTGTCTTGCTGGGTCCTTGAGTTTTTACTTGTTTTTTCTTTTCTGTTTTCCCCTTTGCCCTCTGAGCTTCCATATCCAAACTCTGTTTCCCTCTTTTGACATGTCTTTGGACTGTTATCTTGCCTGTGTGTGTGTGTTCTTTATTCTCACTCATATCTCCACACATTCACACTGTGATTGCCTCCGTCAGTGGCTTACTTTTCTGAATCTCTGTGCACACACACACACACACACACACACACACACACAGTACAATCATTTTCTGCGGTGACTTCTCCAGTCCCTGCTTTTTCACTTGCTTGTTCACTCTTTTATAAGCTCTCATTCTCCACCTCCCAGCTCTGTGTGCCCTCTTCACAGATTCTTTCCTTTTCACTGTGCCATTATCATCCACAGTACTGACTTTTATTGTAAGGCATTCTCTTGGTGACGGCATTTTAACCTTGTAAATTATTTTATCCTGTTTAACCTATGTGAATCTTATATATTATTTTACTGAATTGACTGTACTGTTTTATTCTGCTTTTATTGTAAAGCACTTTGTACCTTTGCTTTCGAAAGGTGTTATATAAGTTATTATTAATTATTATTATCCTCCATCTTTTTCACCTTGGTTGTCTCAGTTGCCATTATCACTCCCATCCCATCTCCACCCCTCATCACCTCTCCCGAAATGTGCTGTTTCTGTATAACATTGAGACAGATGTTGACATCTGACAGCAAGTAGTTACTTGGGCATACAGAACAAGCAAAACAAAATGAGGTGGGAAGCCTTTGTTTTGAATGATGTGCATATGCTCAAATGCTCTGTTTGGTGATGTGTTCCCATCCAATACAAACACTGAATAAAGTAACTTCTTTCAAAGAATAAAGTCTATTATAGTAATATTATACTTTTCTACTAGGCTTTGGAGCAAATAAAACCAACCATACGTGAGAGGTGGATTCTTTAGAGATTGCTTCTTCTTGGAATGAACCTTATACCCACATGTGTCAGATTGTTCTTCCTGCTCAGTGGCTCTGTGACCTGACGAAGATATCCTAAGTTTTTATGAATGGATGGAAAGCCGACGGAGTGATGGAGTGGCCAGTGAAAGGGCCAGTTCTGATGATGAGACATACCTATACCCTTATCTCAAAGTCTGACAAGAGATATTAAGAGCTAAAGTGGACATAATCTTTAAAGTCACAGAAGTAGTATCACAAAAGTAGTATTTTCCACCCTTCCAACAAAAACATGAAGATAGCTTTTTAACAGGATTTAGCTCTTGGCCATGATTGGGCTGCTAGGCGCACATATTTTATACAAGTCATTTTATTCTAATAAAAAAGTTGCAAGTAACGTTTGCTAACGTAACATTAACTTGCTAACTTACCATTAGATGAGTCGACTACCCATACAGCTACTGTAGCTAACGTTATGTGGCAAATTCAATCATTATTCATCATGTTCAGCAAATGTAACAGCTTTGTTGCATTATATTAACGCTCCTTCCTGTTTAGTATGGAAGGTAATATCTCAGGCGTTATCAGCAATTAAGGTTTTATTTACATATTTATGTGCTGTACCAAGCAAAAAGGACACTGGAGAAATAGTGTTGACTTTTAGACACAACAATCATCAACAGCAGTAGTTGTGAACCATCACTCAGGTCCAGCGTAGAACTGAGCTCAGGAAATATCCAATAACTTGTTTTCTAGTAAAGTAGTAATTTACACTGAAAGCAAGGGCTGCCTTTTTTGAGTGTGCCTCTAAAAGCGCAGATATACTGTGAAGCTCCTTTAGAGTTGCAAAACCCCCTTTTAAAGCCAGCAGGAGGAAGTATCATTAGTTTAATTCATAATTGAGATGTGCTCATTTAATGGCAGCCCTAGAGCCATTTATTTTAATCCAGTGTTATTAAAACTGATAACAGATTTGAAAGAGTTAATGTTTTTAATTGCTGCTAGAATAACATCAATATATATTAGAAGGGCTAGACCATGAAACAGAGGGTTATTTAAGGTGGGTGGTATTAAAGAATAGAAGTAATATACCATGAGCCTTGTTTATCTCAAGTCCCATGTGAATGTCCGTCTTTCATTTTAATTGACCCTTTACCGAAACCCACAGCGTGCAAGATTATGAATCATAGTGGTTGACAGTACAGGACAAATGCAAGGCATAGTTTTAGTTACATCAACTTACATTTACTTAGCCTACATGAGGTTCGATATACTGCAAGTTCAACCAGTAACTTGCATTCATGGTGAAGGCTTTGACAGAGAGAGAAAGAGTTAATTTATTAACCCACAAATCTACCACATGGGCAAAAATGATTGAATTATTCATTATTACTAGGTTAATTATTGATATTTGAGCCATACGCCTCTGTTAGGAGACAGGGTTTTGATGGCTGTCATCAAAATGCCATATACTGTACAGTAAATGTGCATCTTGTAACTCCCAATTTGCTTTGGATTCCAAACAGAAAGATCTGAAAATACCAACCCCAGTTTTTGGCTTTCATGATGGCATGTCAAGATGGCACTGAATGAATGCAGGCATCAAAGTTACTGAAAAACTGTAAACCACAGCACAAAAATACTCTGTAGTATCTCTTGTTATATCACTCAGAGCTACTGGAGTGCTTTTTCGTTCATTTTCATAGCAAAATCAATGCAACATACTGTTAGTAGTTATATGTCATTACCATGGCAATTTAAGCTCCATTAACTGGTCAAAGTGAAATGACAGCCGCTTAGCCAAGTGAGTGCAAATTGATCTATTTCACATTAGATTTGCACATTTGTATAAGAGAGGAAAACATGGGTTTCAAAGATAAAGGATTTGTATCATCCTTTCCTTCCCATCTCTGTGCCAAGAGCTCAATTTCTTCAGAGAGGAGGAAGAGAGGAAAAGAGTGAGAGAAATACAGGTCTAGTACTCAAAGAGAATACAAAGGAGACGCATGAGAGAGGGGGGCTGGAACAGGTCCTGAACAGAGAGGTATACAGAGAGACAGAGAAAAGACACTTTCCACTTGTTGCACTTCGTGCTAGTGGATTTCAAAGGAAGATGACAATGTAACTTATGATAATAATGAAGATAATAGATATTCACAGGCTATAGCGCGCAAATACAAACTCATCAGTACTTGTCCCCTGATCTATACACCAAAGCATTTGCTATTACACAGGACTGTAGTGCAACTTCTTTCAACAACAGACCAACAAACATGACATTTTATTTATTTATTTTTAAAGAGGAGATTTTTTGAGTAGCTGTGGAATTCAGGAGCCGGGCATTAGAAGAGATTTCTGTACCACTTCTTTGTAGTTATCTGGCCCTCAAGATCCTCCAGCTGGGACCTCATGGAGCTCTCGGTCTTCTCCCACGCCTGCTCCTTTTCCTGCAGAGTCTGCTTGAGGCTCTCTGTGGCCTGAAGGAGGTATGACTTTTCCTCTTGCCACTCGAAACGACGACTCTCCAACTGGTGCTCAACCTTCTCCAGAGCAGCCATGACGGTGTTTTTCTCCCGTTTCTGCTCGTCGAGCTGAGCCACATAGAAAGCTCTGGAGTTCTCCATCTCCTCTTGGAGGCAGGTCTTCTCCTGCTGCAAGGAGAGGCGCTCAGTCTCCAGCAGATCCTCTGCCTTTTTCAGGGCAGATGCAATCTTGCAGATCCCTGCTCTGTGTTCCTCCAGTTAGGCTCGATGGGAAGCCTGGGATCTCTCCAAAGTCTTCTTAGCATCCTCCTTCTGTTTTCGAAGAGCTTCCTGCATCTTGCTCAGTTTATTCTGGAGCTTCTGAGCTTGAGCCCTCTCAAATACAAGGTCTTCCTCCAGCTGTTCTACTTTTGTGCAAGCCTCAAACTCTGCCGTGTCTATGTCAAAAAGCTGCACGTTCAGGCAATGAGTGGTCGTCTCACAGTTGTATTCAGCCACAGCGCGCAATTGCTTTTCAACACGGAGCTCTAACTCCATTGCCGCCATTCTCTCCCTTCATCTGCTCCAATTTGACTTGAAGATCCTTGGCATGGAAGGTCTGCTGCACAAGATCATTCTGAGCTTTTCGCAGCATCACACAGATCTGTCTCAGGTTTGATTTCAGCATCTCCATCTCCTTCTGTGAAGAGTGGACATGTTTAGCCTGAGCCTTGTCCAGCTGGGCTTTCAGGTCACAGATCATCCTTCTGCATTAGCCCTTTGTCACAGCTCCACTTGTTGTCTTCACTCTGTTCTTGGAGCTGATCAAGTAAGTCAGTCAGCGCCTCCTCTTGGATTTCCAGGACTACTCTCCCCTCAGATCGACTTTGGGTGAGCCACACCTCGCTGTCCTTCAGCTCACATCTTGCTTGTGCTTCGAGGGAACTGAGGTAAAAATTAAACGAAGGTTCAAGCTCCCCGGAATAGTACTCCATGTTGTTCAGCTTTGTCTTCACAATAGTTTTAGTAGTTTTGGCCAAGTTTGCATTTGTACTACTCCCATTTGGAGTGACAGAAACTGGCTGTTTCAACCATTCACGGTATCTTTACTGTTTTTCCAACTAGTCTGTCTGCAGTCTTAATCAACTTACAGCTGACTCAGGTTGGTGAAAAACTGAGGCATGTCTTGTGCAGTCTGACTACCATACTTGGTAAGTTACTGTGACAATAACTATAAAGATCAGCATCGCACAAATTTGTAATCTTACGTGTGTGTTGGGTTTTCTCCTAAACAAAAAACACCCATCATCCTCCAAACACTTTATGGCGAGTATCACTCTTATTAGAGCTGTATGCACACTGCTTGAGCATGAGGTGACATCCAATGTTTGACAGACCTGCCATGCCACTTACAGTTACAAAGCTATGATTGGACAAAAGTTCGGGTGAGGTGTTTAGGGAACGGTCAATGAGGTATCCAAGTGGCCCAACGGTCTAAGACACAAACCATGTAACTGACATCCTGGGTCCAATCTGGCTGTTGACCTCTGTCACTTGTCAGCCTCCTGTCTGTCTTCCCGTGTTTCTTGTCACTCAACTTTCAGACCAACTGATCAAGGAAACAGGAAAAAAAGAAGAAAAAAAAGAAGCTTTTCTTAGCAACAAAGTGACTCATGTGGTATCAAAACCAGAAAAGACTAATGAATTCTGCCAAATCATCCATCCATCATCTATACCACTTATCCTCAGAGGGCCGTGGGGGTGCTGGAGCCAATCCCAGCTGACATTGGGCGAGAGGCGGGGTACAATTACCCCTGGTTGAGAATCACTACTCTAACAGATTATGTTTATTTATTTATTATATTTTACCATACTCTCATAAGTCAATCAGTGTTTACAGTGTTGGCTCTATCATGATATAGCCACTAATAACATTATAATACATACATACTAATAACATAACTTAGATCTAACAAAAAATAAATAAATTGAGGCAACATTTTACAACCAGTTTTTGTAAGTTTAGTCAACTTCTTGGTCTATTGATTTGGGAAAACTCAATAATACACACCAACTTTAAGGCTAAAAATTGAGTAGAGTCTAAATAAAAAAAGCCAAGAAACTGAGTTTAACCAACTTTAGTTTGCAGCTCATCCTGCAGTGGTACCTCAACAACTTGGCTAAAACGTGGATTAAAACACACTGTGTAAGAGTATTTACATGTCTTGACTAGGCAGACTCCAGGCACAACTGACCCCAATAAATGCACTGCCAACAAAACCAGTTCAAACTGGTTCTGTCAGTGCAGGGTGAGTCGCTATAGGAACTTCTGATTCAAGCACTTTCATGGCATTCTCAACTCAACTTATTTTAGTTAATTTCGAGAAATAATGAGATGTTGAAACACTGAATGCAACTTAAATAAACACAAATAAAAGGATCATTTATTTTAGCAAATCTACATTTTAAATGTAGGTTGTATGAATGGTACCAGTGGTTACAGTGAATACCGAGTATCTGCTGATACAGTGTCCCAATCTGATATTGAGAATTTCCTGCAGTTGTACAGTATGGGATAGGCCATCAAATAAGTAAATCATATAATGGGCTTCATATAATATATAAGAAATGTCTTGATATATGGATATCTAAAATTATTTTGCTAATTTGCCAAGCTCATATGTGTCATATCATTAAAAAAAAAAAAAACTAGATCATCAAAATCATGAAATTTTAAAAAGTAAACTGATAATTGACCTTTAACAAATATTTCAAGTCTGAAGTCTGCGACTCTACTTTAATGGATATTAGTATTATAAGTATTATTATATTAAGTGTCTCTGCACACGTCAGTAAAGTTAGCTCTCTCGTCGTTTCCTCTGTGTGGTTCCTGTAGTTGCCATGGTCACATGGTGAGTACACAAAAGAAAGCCAGAAAAGTTCAACATTTTGGTGCCAGCCCTAAATAGCTGTACGCTTACATGGGAGCGACTGCTGCCCTCACTCCTTCTGCTGGCTACATCGACAGGGGTTCATGAAAGCACAATGACTGACATACAATTTATGCCCACTGGCAACAGTCGGAACCAATGCAGGAAGGCGTGTCAATCGCCTTTGATAAAGACTTTGTGCCCAGTCTTATGCCAGCCATCAGTGTTGGCATCTTTGAATATTTAACTCTGATGATATTTCCTAACCTGTCTAATATTGTTGACGAGCTTTTTTTCATGACGAAAACAAGCCTAAAGTAAATAAAGAGTAACCTTTGATAACGAGAACTACGGCAAAATCTATTAGATTTTTTTTGTCAATGAATGAAAACTAAATGATAGGGAAAACATTTCTGGATGTTAGATGCACTGTCAGTAATGTTATCCGACGTTACTGGTTCTTTGAAGAACAGAACAGATTCATGGACTAAATTCTTCTACAATCCACAGTTGACGCAGACTATGTAAACTTGCAGGCAGCACGCCGACATTTATAAAAAGGTGAGTTAATGTAACATTATCAGTGCTGTGGATGTAACTTTCAGTCGGTTAACTTTCCAAAATCCAGAATTTTGCAGAGGAATCCAATATCAAGATTCTTGTCTGTACCGGTCGTGTTGGCAGAGGACCTCTGATATGCGACAGCCTTGCCGACCCATTACAATGCATCCAGTCATGGAATGTGGACTCCGAAGGAGGAAGCCCTGACACAGCTTAAGGCCGTCTTATTCTAGCTCTCCCCGAAAATGATTTGATGTGATCGGATTAAATCAAAACATGATATGGCGTTTTCTTGTGCAGCTCCCAAGCCGAGCCACGGCTCACCACTCCATTGGTCTTTCTGAAAACTCGCAGTCAATTTTTTGTCTTAAGGAGCTGTTGTTGGTTGAACCTAAAGCACATTTACAGATGACAACCAAAAACTTTACTTGGCCAACTCAAGGAATGAATTCAGTATAGATGATAAAAACCCTCAGGTGATGGTAATCATCTGACAAAACTGATAGTTGCCAATAGAGGTAGAGGCCTTAATCTATTTTTTCTTTTGTGTGTGTTTGTGAAAAAAAGGGACTCTCTCTCTGTCTGTATGGTGGCCGTTGTTTCACTCTCTGCTCATATCCTAGGCTCTCTGCCTGTCCTGAACCAGTAAGCCATGGCCTAATTGGAGTATCTGAATGTGAGGCAGCCTCTCGTCTGGCACCGCCAGCCTCTGCAGCCATCTGTCTGTAGGATGTAGCAGCATTTCTATGTTGGCTGAGACACATACACTCACGCTGATTCATTCATTAAAGCAGTGATGAACAGTGATGCGTTCCTTGAAATTATGGCAGTCATTCTTTCCCATACTTTACCGGCCACAGGTTTATTGAGGATGGCTGCCTGCTCGCCCCGGCCTCGCCTCGTCTGTGTTTCTCCTAAGGATATAAATCTAACATACCTCTTGAGAATTCTCTATTGGAAATGGAGCAGCAGCCATGGATATATTATGGCTTTGATTGGGCTCTTCCTGACCTATTTTCATGTCTTCACTTGTTCCCTGGCCCTCCCTAACAAATGCTGTATGCTTATTCTGCTGGAGATTTCCATTCCCAACAAATTATATTTCTTTTTTAAATCAAAAGGTTTGTAGTTGGAAGCTCTAATTATTTTGCTTTTGTAGTTTCTTGTAACCAAATTGTCTTCCTTTGTGTGACATTTCAGAGTACAATTGGTAACATGTCTATTTCTCTTAAAATCTCTTAGCTTTCTTCCAAGTCGGTCCTGCGAGATGTGGATCACATCCTTGAGCTTTAGTGCAGCTGGTTCCCTTTAAAGTTTCACATTTGAATGCTGGGCAGAAGAAAGGTCCCACATGTGGCTGAAGAGAAGCTCTAAAAACTTTGCCTTCAGCCTCAGGGTGGAATAGATCTTTTCACAGCAGACATTTTGAATTGACAAAGCAGGAAAAGCACCGGTGGAATTAATAACACACAATGATGGCTGCATGTCATTTAGGTGAGCCAGTTCCAGGGCTCTGGCATTGTGTATGCTCACTCAATGACATGGCTTACTGGGACACTTAATGGAATGAAGCCATTGTTAATGTTATTACTTAGAGCAGGAAAAGCACTGGTGTGACAAGTCAAAATGTCTGCCGTGAAAAGGGTCTATTGCAGCACAGTGACTTATGTTGACTCCCTCACTGTCCATATTCCATTTTTTCCCCCCATACATTATAACTTGTTTAAAGTGACCAGAATATAATTTGTAACCAATCAGTTTATATTGTACATTTTGTGCAATCCCATGTACTGCTGTGAACAATAGATTATATTTCAAAAGAAACAAACTCTGTTCAGGGGGACTGTATATTGTTATTACCACTGCTGTGGGTTACATTTTAGATGAGAGTATGAAAAGACAGAAGAGAGAGACATCAATCCAATTCAATTATTGTAATTATTTTAAGAGCCCTGCATGGTCAGGCACCTGCCTACCTACATTAGAGATCTGTTGTTTTAAATCACCAGTAGGTTTCTAAGGTCCTCTGATCAGGGTTTGTTGGTTGTTCCTTGCTCCAGACTCAAAACCAAAAGAGACTGTGCCTTTGAAGTTGTTGCTCCCAAACTTTGGAATGTGGACACTTTGGGCACCGTTAAAAAGCCAATCTCCATTTCTATATCTATTTTATGGATTTTTATTGAGAAGCACTTTATGACATCTGATTTAGAAAAGGTGCTATATAAATACATTTTACTTACTTTTTGCTCCTTCTTTTCCTCCATTTATATTTGCTCATGCAAAGTTCACCTAGGTTGTAGTTGGCAGCTAGGTTATCCGATTTGTTGCTAAAATATCTGGGGTCGTACTCACAAAACAGCCTGAGGCTAAAAGTAGTTCCTAACTGCCTGAGTTGGGAGAAAGTCTTAAAATAACAGGCAGTGGTAACTTTAAGACTCCTTGGTTTATGGTCTAGGAGGACTTCAGAAAGCATTTTAGTGCTAAAACTAGCTCCTAAGTCTGAAAGAAGTTAGAGGGTGTTCAGAGGGCTCCTAAGTCACTAAGATGTACTTCATGTAGCGCCTTTTCTGCATCAGCATTTCGCAAAAATATAAAGATAATGCACTCCTGTATATTGATGAATACTTTATTTCACATCCACTGACACAGCCAGGTCACCTTTCCACCGATCATTGTAAGTTCAATCATTCATGAAACATAATGTCATTCATAACAGCAGGGTCAACCCTCTCTGAGCTTTGGCGTTCTCTCAGTTCAATAGTTAAAGGTTGCTCTCAGGAACTTTGTGAATACGTCTTAAAGGAAACTCTTTGGAACTTTTAGCTCCATTTAGGAGGACTCCTAGTGCAAGATACTGATCTTCAGTAACATTGTGTTGTGATGTGATTGTCTACCCAACAGAAGGTCAATAAATAATTCAACTTGATTGTCACCAAAGCAAATTCCTTGTATGTGAAAACCTACTTGGCAATAAATCTGATTCATATCCGTTTCACTCTTGGCAGGTTGGACAACATGATTGATGATAACCAAGTGGTACAGGAGCATATATTATTGTATTATCAACAGGCATAATACAATAACACGTAGGGTTGCTTTTGCAGTAAAGAGGGCATAAAACTAAACAACACCATTGGAAACTACCAACATTGAAAATCTTTTGTAACCCTGAGGTTGGAGAAAATGTAAATGTTCTATATCATCTATAGTGTTGCATCTTAGCTAATTGCTTTTTCTTCCACTATATGAAATCAAATATTCATGTAGATAATTAATTTGCTGTTGGAATTTAATGTCCCCCTGATGGTTTCAACTGGAGCCATACTGGGACAATCAATAATATTCATACTGAATGTGTTTAAAACCATACGGAGGGGGATCCTCCTGGTAAGGTGTGTGTGTGTGTGTGTGTGTGTGTGCGCGCGCGCGCTGGTCTTTTAGGCAGTTCCAGGACACACTGAGCAATGAGCTGTTAGCCCCCTGCCGCTAACTGATGAAACACAACAACATAAACTCTGCAACAATTTTACAGCATATGGTACAAGGAAGTCTGTAAGAGTTTCATTGTACAGGAAGGTTAAAGGGACACTCCACCGATTTTACATCGTCATGAGAGTACTAATCTTGTCTGCATTTTGTATAATGGCTTCTGTGGCTCTAAAGGGAGCTTTTTAAAGTCTGAGAAAATAACCCTTGATGATGTCATCAGGGTCTAACAAAAGATGCTGTTGAGTTGCATTATGGGAATTATAGATGTCAAGCGTTTTCAGAACTTGACCCATACTACGGACGAAAGGTCAGTATATCTTGGCCCCCTGCTGCTTTAATTTTGACCATTCTTTTTTTATTCCGTCTCTTGTGAGCCCCCCAATGTAATAACTGTGCAATGCTAAACCCCTGGAGTGTCCCTTTAACATCCTGCTGTGTTTTATATTCACACAAAGAGTATATTTTGCATATATACTGGAAACACTGCGTTAAATTAGGCGCTAAGGGGTGGCAACACTGAACTGGACTCGTTGAAAGCTCCAAAACTTTCAACTCACTGAGGTCATCAAGTCTCCTCTGTTTGCACGGTGCTGCCAAACTTATCTGTATTGTCGGTCTTTGTCACATATATTCACACACAAACTGTCAAAGTATAGAGAGACGCCTCTGCAGAGTCAGAAAAAGCTTGAACTTTCCATAAATCCTACCTCATTTATTCCTTACTGATGCCAGTTTTCTCAGTTACACATTTCACACCACTATTGTATCACAAATGCACGCACAACATAGAAGTTGCATAGATGCAGGCAATTTCTCTAGTTTATTCAATTAACTGGTGAAGCGCTGAGAGAATGAGTCTATCCATGACCAAATGCATAATTTTACATCCGTCTGTGTGAGTTCATATGTCTGTGTGTCACTACTAGAGCCAGCCAGCTATCGAATCTAACTCAGGACAAACTGATCAAATGAGTTGGAATAAAACACTCACTCTTTCAACAATGCCTGTCACACCAATAAAAGTCTTCAAGGGACTCAATTTAATTCAGTGAAGTGACAATTTCTCCATAGATTTCCTCCTTAAATTGAATTTATATTCTGGTGGGGTTCTTTGCTTCAATTTAACGCGGGTAGTTGTTCATACTGAATATTTTAGGAACAGGATGTGATCTTTTCCCATTTCATGTCACTTGTGTTTGCCATAAGCAGGCACATGTAAGAGCTGCTATGAACTCATCTTTGACACCTTGCTCACATCCAGTGGATATGATTCATTTTTTTCCCCCCTCTGTATTTGGTGAACTCTATCAAGACTTTTGACATCGGATGGGAACATTGGCCCCCTGATCCCTCCCCCCTCCTCAATCTAGAGGACCTTTAGAGCTCCGGGAGGCAGGACAAGAGGCAGGATCTCCAGACGTTACCAAAAGCAATCTGTGAAAAAAAGCCAATTCAACAAGTCAATTCTCCATCGCTTGTACAGTGCTCCCCTGTCCCTTAGGTCCTTGGAGTGTTGTTATTCCAAATAACAACACTCCGTTATCTCCCCCCCCCCCCACACACACAGACATGCAGCAACCTTGCTTTCACTATGCACCTGAATTCCCCCAGCAGCCCAACAGAGTCTCACCTCAATTTGATTCCCGATTCCCTCCCTTACAAGTTGTTTGTCTGTAGAAAGCAGCTGGTAATGCTTATTCTGCCAGTGCTCGACATATTTACTTGACTCTCCCTCATTCAACAAAAGTTACAATCGTGCTCCTTTTTTCCGGCGACCTTGCAGACACCTCGGTGAGAGGGAGCAGCTGGAGGGAAGGAACATGGGGATACGAAAAGGCAGGGAGGAGGAGGGAGACAGTGAGTGTTTGTAAAGCAACTCAGCGGAGCGTTGAGGATTCTTGCTGAGAGAGGCCCTTTGATGGGCGACAGGCAGGCACAGTGTTTGGCAGGCCACAGGAGGCTGGTTGGTGTACAGGACTAATGCAGCAAACACAAATCCTGCAATCAATCATGTTTAGCAGCCAACAACTGTGCTGGCAGAACACCCGGGCCGACTCAGGAGCTGGAATGCTGAGGCATAACAAGCCAGGCGAAAGTGCTGCGCCCATGTCTTTTCCCCTTCTGGGTGATGTGTGTTTGTGTGCGAGTACTGTCTGACTACTTGTCTGGGTGCCCAGCTGTGTGTTTAAATGTAAAAATAATGTGTTTGAGTTGACTGCTTATGTTTGTGTTATATCCATTTTCATATAAGGAAGATCTTAAGACTACATATGCATGTAGAGTGGATGTATACATCTGAGGGTATATTTCTGTACAGTGTGTGTGTGTGTGTGTATCACTGTTTGTGCGTCAGCATAAGACAGGAGTCGTGTTCATCTGATTGGCTTCAAGAGCCATTCCCCCACCTCTCAACCAATTCAAGTGAGTAATTTCAGAAGGGAGACTTGTACACACATCACTCCTACAATTGTTGATGTGACTCAGCATTTGTTGAACATCTTGTCTCGGTGACTGCACTCCCCCCTCTGGCAGAGCGGAGTTAAGATGATGGAAGGGCAAAAAGTATGATCAGATTGGCGAGAATGTAGCTTTCTGAGGCGCCCATGTTCTGATGCCAGGATTCAACTTAGCTTTGATATTGTGATGCGGTTTCAGCTGTCACAGAAATCATACAGAGGAATTTTCCAAAGGAACACCAACAGGGTTTTTACTTTTTAAACTTGTGAATATTCAGCTATTACAGCGACGCCTGAAACAAAATTAGATTATAGATAAAATTTATTAGATTTACAATTCCTGCACTGTAGGTCTTGAAAAGCCCTGGCTTTCAGTCAAAAGCCAGAAGTTGGGAGTGTATCAAAAGCGGCACATGATATGCTCGTGTTTAATAAATGTTTAGATGAAGAAATTCTCAGTTTTGAGGAATCAGTTTGTATGAGGGTGAGTTGCTGGAGTCAAGAGCTGTGGCATTAGAAGTTCAGAAGTTTCCTCATTAAATGAACTTTAAGAGAGTTGCCCACAACGATCTATATATCTCCCATTTTGTTCCTCTCCACATAACTTGTCCCAAGATACGTTTTTGGCTCTCAGCTTTTCAAAGTTGGATGCAGCTGACTTACAGACTTGAAAATGGAAAAAAGGTTTCTGTAAAATATAGAAGGAGATACGGAGTCAGAAGTTACAGTAAAGACACTCAGAAAATTGCTTCTAATCTTTCTTTCCTGCTTGAGGCAGTGCAGTGTTGCAAATCTGCTCTGGCTCACCTCTCCCAGGAGTTTCGCGAGTGTTGACAGTGCATTCTTGCAAAAAAATACTAATTGCTTCAAATGATTTGGCTCGAGTCTCTCCAAAGGTTATGTGCACTTAAAGAACAGACAGAGAAGGTTATTTGTTTTGGCCTGCTTAGCTGAGTGCACTTACATGACAGCCTTCTCTTTTAAGATTGTACGTGCATGTTTGTCTAAGTGGCAAGGCAGCTGCCACACATGTCTCTCTAGCCATGATGAACGTTGGCCAAACTGGAAGCCTCACCTGCTTATTAGAGCTTGGGGCAAACTCCCACAACTGCCCAAAATGAGGATAGAAACACAAAAGCAGGAGAAGGGGAAATTCATCACAACAGCACTTTAGTATCTCTGCTGATTTGCCATTAACAATTGGACTCACAGGAGTCTTCAGAAATCAGTTAAAAATCTACCTGCATGCAGCTTCCCTATATGCCTCCATTTCTCCCCCTCTGTGATTTTCACACTCCCACCTCTCCGCTGCACCAATTCGACTCCTTCCTCCCAAGCGCTTTTACCTCTCATACAACCTCTCTCCGCTATATATCACTCTCTCCACGCTCCCTCTGCCTGCTCTCACCCCCATGTCTGGCTCATACCACCTGCTTTCTGTCGCACCGCCACCACGACCAATCTCACAGTCTAATAGCCAGTGTCTGGTGCTGCTGCGGACGGGGAGGAGGGCAGGAAACAGCTGGGGAAGGAGCAGGAGGTACTGACTGCCTCCAGCCTCCTGGGGCTGAGGTGATTTTCAGCAGCCGTCCTCTCCATCCATGTAATCCAGTTAGCCGGCGTGAAGACTCCAAATTAACTGATTATGTGGATTAATTAAGAACACTTAGAGAGCGCTAATGTGGTTGTGTGTGTGTGTGTGTGGGGGGGGGGGGGCATCTGGTGTGATTGTGGTGTAATTCTAGGTCACCGGCAGTCATTATGAACAAGTTTTTTTCTGTTATCTGTGTGTAACTCACTGACTACAAAGCACTTTAG
The DNA here is from genome assembly GCA_002120245.1 of Maccullochella peelii. Classification (NCBI taxonomy): domain Eukaryota; kingdom Metazoa; phylum Chordata; class Actinopteri; order Centrarchiformes; family Percichthyidae; genus Maccullochella; species Maccullochella peelii. The sequence continues at coordinate 21,022 of LKNJ01001666.1, forward strand.
AGTTGAATGTTCTCATTGTTCTGCTTCAATCTGCTTTTTCATGATACCATTATAGATATAAGCGAATGAACACAGCTACATTTGTACTATGGCTAATCTAGAAAGAAAAGAGGTGGAAATCTTTTGATAAAGTGAGAGAGAGAGAAAAGAGACTTTTTACGGGAGAAAAACAGGAGAGATGAGGGCCATCTGGACTTGGATGGATGAAACTGAGGATGAAACTGAAATAGTGGAGAGCTGATAATGAAGCAGAAATATAGAGTGAGCATTGTAGATGGAAACAAAGTTCAGCATGTAAAGACTATAGATCTTGCCTTAACAGTTTCTGAAATGGAAACACAGTCAGAGTTGTTTATTTCTGCCTCGCCTGAGCACTGCGTCAACACGGCTGTCAGTCTGTCTCCTCTATCCACCTGCAGACCAATTTTATTTGGGTTTGGAACATGCTGGAGGTGACTTATCCTCCACACTGGGGACCTCACATGTGCCTGCTGGCCTGGTATCAAACACAGATTTACACTCCTCCAGAAACCAAAACACTCCGCTTTAGCCAATTTGACAAGATACCCTCTCAACCAGTGTATCCATAGGTTATCTTGTTTTGAATGTTTGTAAGACAGAGCTGAGTGTTTCCTTTGTGACCCTAAATAATAACCTAGAAAAGAAAAAAAAACAAAAAAAAAAAAAAAAAAGGTTCAGACTCACATTTAACCTCAAAAAGCCGCCTGCAGCTCTAGTCACCAGAACATATAAGCTGATGAGACCATTTGATTACACGGGTATAAAAAGCAGCTGATCCCACCAGTGTGTCATAAGGCTGAGAGAACTACCACAGGAACACAAATGCATACTGGACCTGAAGTTCCACACTACTTATTACATCCAAGCCCATAATTTGAGTTTTTCATGCAAGCTTGGGAATAAACTGCTGTTGTTTTCTCTTTCGCCACCTGCCTCCAAATGAGGATTATCTGGTGCTCAAACCTGAAATTTTTTTCAACCAAAACATGATATTGTGACAGAAATACAGATTTGGAAGTTAATTTGGAACTTTGTTTCTGAAACTTTTAAATCCAACTTTGCACAGTATTTACGCATTTTCTTTTTTAGAAAACATGTGCAACGTGTGCTTGCTGCTGAAATTGTGAAGTTACAACACCTGAACTTAAAATAAGTTGGAGTGGCAGTCAAAATATAAATCTTAAAGAAGTTGAGTAGCTAAAATGGAAGTGCTGAAAGAATTAAAAGTATCAGATTAAATGTAGTGTAGCACTCAATTAAGTTGAATTGTCAATTTAAATGTAAGCCCTGAATAAAGCATACTTTGACAGGGAAAGTGCTCAAGCACTGAAAGGAGTTAAAGTGTCAGTTGAAGTGTAAATGATAAACAGAGTCAGTTAAAGTGGAAGTCTTGAAAGAAATGAATGTTAGTTCAAGTGTACAGTATAAACTGAAAGATGATGTCAGTTGAAGTGTCAGATGAAGTGAACTGAAAGTGGTTGTGAAAGTTATGTCAACCAGAAATGCTAAAGAAAGTTTTGTTCAAAAGAAACGGTTGGTGTTTCAAGTGTCAATTAGGGTAAGCATTAAAAGGAGTTGAAATGTCAGTTGAAGTGTAAGAACTGAAAGCAGTTGAAGCTGAACTAAAGATGTACTAAGTATAATGGTGGAGACTGGTTGAAAGTTTGAATGATGTTTCTAAGTGAAGACTAATCTTAGATTATACGTGTATTGTCTTCTCTAGATGGAATTTAGAGAAGACCATAATGGCCAGCTTTAGAGGCTATATTATCCAATAAAAATATCTGTCCTTGTGCGCAGTCCTTATAACCCACAATTTTATGGCCAACTCTACAGAGCAGTGGAAAAAACAGTAGCAAACAATCTAAATTGAGTCAACATGTTCCCTCCCGCTAGTTTTCGGTTATTGATTTAGCTTGTCTGGCAAATTAGAACCAATATAAATGTTCACTTTAGTATTTCTCTTCGTCTGTCCCTTTGCTTGAAGTCATGAAATGAAAATACTTTTTAAATTAAAATAAATGTGTGCCATTCAGTGACTGCTGAATGAAGAACCAGGGTTTCATTTCTGGCTGCAAAGCCTTCAAAGCATTTAATTTCTCTTTTTCAACTTTCCCCAGTGTGTAACTCAATATCTACAGTATATAGGCTACAGAATATGCCAAATATGGGTTGTGAACTATTCTCCTCGAAAACTAAAAATATAAAAAAATGGATGGGATGGATGTTCTCTGCAGCACTTTTTCCCCTCCACTAGACCTTTCCATCACCACTGACAAGACTGTAACGACTCCCGCCTGAAGCCTGCAGGAGCCCTGACTTGATTCTAGACAAGGAAGTGTCATACAAAGCCCACAATGCAGCCACAATCCAAGTATGGGGGTTCGCGCTCCCAAAAATCCATCAAATCTGATTTTTCCTCACCCCGAACTCTGCTCAGGCTCTTTTCTCAAACTTTATATCATCCCCCACTGAAACACCAACTGGAGCCAGGCTGCTGAAATATTCTTTTAAACTGAAACTCATTCATGATTCCCCCAATTCTTGCACTATTCCCTCCTTGAACAAGGCTAATAATAATGGCGCTGCGGTCTCAACTATGCAGCCCATCCAGTGCTCTAAATTCTGCCACTACCTGCTACATTCCCCTCCATGAGACGAACTGGTCATCACTACTTTTGGCTCCGTTTCTGTCTGTGGAATAACCTTCTGTCTCCATCCGGCAAATCTCTTCAAGAAGTACAGCATGTCTGCATTTATCCAGGGCTTAACTATTAAGGTTGTTACAGGCTTGTACAGGAACTGATTTTACCATTTACGCATTGTAAGATCCTCTTCTGAACATGAAGTATGAACAGCTAAATGCCTAGAGTAAAGTGTTCAGTTTCTCAAGAGACACAGCACACAATCCAGTCTCCCTCACTTCACAAGCCATTATTCATCCTCTTACATGTGACATGCTGTGATTAGAATAGATGCCTTTGCCCGCAGACAGGAAATGTCTACAGAAGATGTCAGTGTGACAGCACAAGACCACAGAGTGACTTGTCTTTTTCCACAGAGGGACAACCTGGCTGACACATATTGAAAGCAGGTTCTTAATGTCAACTTCAGTGTCATCTGGAAGAGCAAAACGTCTGACGCAGAAAACACACATGCAAGCATTTAGGCAGGCAGAAAGAAGTAAAACCCACAAGATACACAATCACTGTCGTACACATCTTTCCTCTTCAGGCAGGCACACTCACACAGCCTTATAAATGCAGCAGTGTACAATAAACATAAGGGGTTAGTAGGTAATGTTTTTTGCAGCATTTTATGTCCCCTTGATCCGATATTTAAGGAGATTTGTGTGCTTTTCAGTGGAAATGTTAATCAATCAAGGCATAATACAGCTGCATAAAGGTTTATTTATCCTGTTTTCCAAACGTACTACATGTCACACTTCTGTACATTGTTGGCAGCAGGCCTGCAAGTAAATTCAGCATGGTGCCGTTTCCTTGACTGACACTCCTCCATAGGGTGTCAGTCCATCTTCTTCAAGTTTCTTTCAGTAATGGCAGCTTTTATACACTGCAGTTTGCACAGGCCCGGCAGTTTCTTCTACTGCTGGCCAGGCTATGCCAGTACTTTCTAATGATTTAGGTTGTGTGTCTTTTCTGATTAAAAACAACACCCAGAATGCTTCAGAAATAACCCCACGAGAATAGGCCTGACTTTAGTGTAGTGGCCTACAGTCTAAATTGCAGGTCACATAACGCACTGGGCATCATCAAGTTCAAAACAGCTGTAAAACTGCTGAAAAACACACATTCAAAGCCTCTTAATCATCAATCATTAAATCATCACAACTTGAACCACTAGGTCCGATAGGAGGTATTATTTTTCTGTCAATCATGTGGGCCGGCAGAGAGCACAAGTAGGAAGGGATGGAAACTTTACACACTTAGTGAGCAGCTTTCATAGGAAAGAATGGGCTGCCGTGTTTGGATACTTCATCCAATGTTTAATACATATGACACTGGCTTACGAAGACATTTTCACATGTCATAGTGGGAAAAGCAAAAGTTTGATTCATAAAATGATTGAATTACAGTTAGCTGCTTCGGTTTCAGGGTCCTGCTATTGTGCATGCTGGCCCATGGACTACATTTACATGCACACTAATTTTCCGCTATTATTCCGAATGAGACAATACTCTGAATTTAATACGTCATGTAAACAGCATATCCCGTTTGGATATTCTGAATTAGGCCTTATTCCAAGTGTAGCATTTTCCAATTAAGACATACCGATATTAATCAGGTTTTAGGAGCATTCTTTGGACATGTATACAACGCATTTGGAATATGCTTCTCATTTGGGGTTTTTACAACAGTTTGCGACACACGGCCTCTTGCCTGTTTAGGTCTGTGCATTGTAAACAAACCAACTGGCCAACAGTTTGGAAGGCTGGGGTAGAGATGAATGTACAAATAATAGCCCACATTTCTGGTTGGAAGGAGACACACACCTACTTTTGAATGAACTAAAAGACTTCAAAAGGTTTTTGGATGCGCAAATATTGCAACGCCGACCTTTTCAAGAAGACAGTTGAACAAATGAAAGAGGGAGGCTGGGTTCGTACGGTCGAACAAGTTCGCCACCGGTGGAAAACTTAGAAAAAAGTTTGCACGGCTGCATCTAACAGGATTATTAGTGGAATATTCCTTTTCATTTGCCATGTAAACAGCTTAGTAGGAATATTGCCTTTTTTCAGAATAAGGGCAAAAAAAGGGAATATTTTGTGCATGTAAACCTAGTCACTGTCACGGCTTACTGAGACACTTGAATAAAACAGGGCCATCAGTAATGGTATTAGTAACCTGTCCTTTTGGCACTATGACAAGTTTAAAAAAATAAAAATAAAAAAAAACAACATACATACATACATACTGTACATTTGCAATTTGTCCATATTTGTAGTTTGCTAGTACATATTCAAAGAGAGCAGAAGCACAGACAGACAGACATGATGAAAGCACAAATCCATTTCAACACCTTAAACTTCCATTTCCAGGCTGCTGCTTTTAGTTTGGTTCAAAACTCATTTTAACCCGATGATCTGGCTTAGTAACTGACAGCCCACCAGGGACTCAAGAAGAGATAATGCTCCTTCTGCTGTTGCAGAGGAAGAATTAGCCATTGGATATTTAATTTAGTCAGTGAAGGCTGTTAAGATATGCTCTCTTGACAAAGATTTCCCATCAAGCAGTTCTTGACAAATTTTTTCCCCACTATCCACACTCTGAAGCATCAGAGCCACATTGGACCACTGTCCGCAATCTACAACTCTATTTCAAACTGTCACGACGCTGAGCTAAAAAGAAAGGGGCTGCTGTTCTCAGATCACTGCCTGCTTAGTGCAACATCATGTTATCCATCATCACAAACCGACTGTTATTTTGATGCTCATTACCAAGCTTGTAGTCTTCAACATTTTGACAAAAGGCTGCAACAGATTTGTGCCGTCACATGGACGCAACACATAAATATTAATTACACAGCTTTGGTGTGCTGTTTAGCATATGAAACAGTTTCTCTGTAAGGGCAGTCAATTAGTAAGCTAGCTCCTTTCACCAGCCACCCAGCCTTTGATTGCAATCATTCAGAACTTACTCTCCGTTTCCTCAATTTGTCTGTGATCTCTGCCACTTCATTTATTTAAATCAGAGCCAAGATTGAAGCTATTAGCCACCTATTCTTCAAAGTTGTGTGGGAACAGCCAAACTGGAAGTAAAACTTTTTCTGAGCTAAAATGACAAGTGACCTTTTAAGTTGAACAAGGATGAGTTCTAAAAAACCTTCAACTTAACATGAGAAGGCGGTAAAAAGACAAAAAATGTGTGCACCCCTGGAAAGCTTACCCACTGTGTCGGGAGAGCTGCTGTATGTGCAGATGGAACTGAACTGTCACTCAGCTCTTGGCAGGATACCCAACAGTCTGTGGACATATTGGCTGTTGTTGGAATCTAAAGTTATATTTGTATTTGGTTTGTTTGAAAGAGGCCAGTATAAACTCAAACAAACTAGACAAAAATCTAATTGTCTCCTCAGGAGCTTGTTTATTGGACTTTTGTTGTCCTGCTGTTGTCGTGCCAAGTTAGAGATTTGATGGCAGAGGGAGTCAAAACAAATTCAGTTGAGCCCCATTGGCTTTAGTGTGATGGACTCATCTCTGCTCTTTGCCGTAACTGACTTTTCACTAAACCCCTCCCCCAAACAGTGATTGTCCAGTCATAGCTTAGCAACCGTAACTAGGAACGGCAGGTCTGTTTTCCTCATGTTGAAGCATTGTGCATGGGGGGTAAGAGAGATACTTGGTGTATAAAGAGGGTTTTTTTTAGTCTTTCCAAACCAAAATCACAAGAGCAAAAGAGTAAGAAATGGATTAAACAGTTATGTTATTATAGTATATGTTACTTTATCAGAGTTTAGGATACTCTTTATTGGATTTGGGGAAGTTTGTACTCCAGCAACTTCTGCCAAACTCATTAACAGATTATTATTATATTATATTTGACAAAAACATTGGTTGGTCCTCATCCTAAATGCATTTTCTCTTGGAATGTCAAAAACAAAACAGACTGTATAATAATAAAAACATCATAAAGAATACATCTCCTAACCATCTTGGTCTTCTCCAAGAAAGCCAAGCAGCAAAACTCGGTTATGTTAGAGCAAAATAACAGTCTAATCTTACATTTTTCCTTATCATACAACAAACTAGCTCTACACTTGGATCATCAACTGGTGAGGATGTTGACCTTTTGCCTGGGACATGCAGCTTTACCTTTCTAGCACAACATAGCCATCAAGTGCATATTTTTGATGCCCTTTTACTAGAGTCACCTTGAAACAAAAAAATCCATAGACAGCTTTTTAAACCAACTCATGGAGCTAATGTTAGCTTAATTAGCCTGTTGCAGCTGATGAAATCTGCTACCAGCATTTATCATTTGTCAGTATGTTGACTGGCTAGAAATGAGAAGCCTGCTTTTGTCTACCTCTGCCTGAAATCAAGCACCCATTATCAAAAAAATAAAAATACTACGCTGGTAACTCCTGACAAACCATGACATATTTTGCCTGAAAGAAACTAAACTACGAGAATAAACACTTCAGAGTTTGATTAAAATTGTCTATACGTGTTTTGTATGAACACACTCTAAATTCCTATTTGCAGAGTTGTGGAAGCCTCTTGGGGGGTAAATGAGCTAAATGTAAAGAGTCTGCCAGTCACTGGCATGGCTTGATTAGTCTGCCACAATGGAAAAGCATTTATTTGTTTTTGTGTCATATTGTTGCAGTAATGCAAACACTCTGCCTGTCTGGTGAAAGCTGAATGCCATATTAATGTGTATATTCATGCAAATGCGGCAGTGTGAGCGACAGCACAGGAGTCTACAGGAATACAGCACGGTCAGGATAATGTGAACTGAACAACACAGAATAGCACCTAAATATACTGCATCATATTTTATAGACCCTTACAGCATGCATGACCATGTATACGCCATGCATGTAGCATCTGCTAAAATGAAAATATCTAGATATAGAGTTGAGGTATGCAAATAAGGAGGTTTCAGTAAGTGGTTAGCAGAGAGTGAGAGAGTGAAGAATTTTTTTCTTCATGATTAGCTGTCATGATGGTGATGATGACTGATCACTGGACTTGGATTTTTTTTGTTCCGTTTAAACCGTGTTGTTTTTCCGCTTCATTTACTTGTATGTGTGCAACTATGTGCATAGTATATTTATTTTCTTACAATACCGCCACCTCACTTCACCTCCCTTACCAAAAAAAAAAATTTAAATAAATAAATACCCTGCCACTGCTGGAGCCTTTTTTGAAAGTGGTTCCCTGTCAGTCTCTGTGGCGATGAAACTGAGTGACAGCTGCTGACATGCGGCCATCAGGCAGAGATACAAATGGAGAAATGCTCAAGTTTGTTGAGAGTGAAGGGGTTTGTCAGTTTGCAAGTGTGTCCATGTTCATGTGTGTAACGGTCAGAACATGATTGCATGCATGTGTAAGTACATACATGCATCTGAAATTCTTTATGTACGTTTGTTATAATCATTTTGCCAAAGATCAGTATCCGTTTATTACAACTTGGGTATAATTTTCATAGTTTGGTCCATCATTTACATCAGTTATGACAGGGGGAATTAAGGATTCTCATCTCCCTCTCTTTTCCTCACTGTCTCCAGGTCAGCGGGATCAATGCATCGATGAGCAAGAAACGTGAGCAGCGCGTGTTATTCATGGTGGTGGTTATGGTGGTCTGCTACCTACTGTGCTGGCTGCCATACGGCATCATGGCCCTGCTGGCCACCTTCGGCCCACAGGGCCTGGTCACGCCAGAGGCCAGCATCATCCCCTCCCTCCTGGCCAAGATGAGCACGGTCATCAACCCAGTCATCTATGTCTTCATGAATAAACAGGTGAGAGTGGGAGGCTGTGGCTGAGGTCAGTGCCTTTTATCTTTCACGGTCACGAAGCGGCAGATGGAGGTCATCTCGCCTACTGAGGCCAATCATCTCGATTGTTTTCGCGATGGTTTGATATAATGGAAATGAGTCATTGTTTTATAATCGTATTTGATGTTATGACGGTGCCTTCTTGACACTTACTCAAATTCTGTACTTGTGTGTGGATGATGAATAAGAAGGTTTTTCACATTTGCTATTTGTTAGAGTTGAAGAAAAACGCTGCATTTCACACTGAAAAGATAATACATTACTTTTGAACATGTGTACGATGGATCTCTGCCTTTGTAAATTTGATAAGTGTATCAAGAAGCATCACAGGCTCCAATAATCAGATATCTAATGACATCAACAATTCAATAAGAAGAGAGGAGTCACTCCCTGTGTCCTCCTCTACTCCGTCTTTTCCCAAGTCTACATTTCTGTGTATCTCAGGCCACGTTGGAAAAAATCTAATATATTGTGTAATCGCCTAACCCAAGCCTTTCATGTGATTCTAACCAATTCCTGGTACTGACGGCTTGTGAAACCAGAGGGGATGTTTGCAATGTCATGAAAGCACCCATCATCTGAAGTGCTGATAATTAAACTCACAGTAGGTCTCAATTAACCTTGGCCCATGCCCACTTTAGACAATATGATGAATCACTTTGGGAGTTATTATCTTTAATTGGGAGCTCCTATTTTGAGGATGTTGTAATAAGTGGCCTGGGGTTCGTATTATGTTTATTTGCTCTACTGCTTTGTATATTTAATTTTAAAGTTGCCTGTGAGGAGGTAAAGCAAAACTGACACAATGAGCCCATGTCACATGCCCCCCTTAGCTCACTTCATTTTCATATTAGGTTTCTATGATCATGATAACTGCTGAAACTAAAACAGTTTATTTATTTGTGCGTTCCGAAAATATGTCATGCTTGAATAATATTAATATTTTAAAACTTGGTTTCAAATCAAGTTTTCTGTTAAACATAAGGCTACAGTAAGCAGCCGGTTAGCTAAGCTTAGCAACAAGTGGAGACTCCAGGAAGCTACTGCTCCCATCCAAGAAATAGTCTGGCACATAATGTAAAACAAATTCACATTTGCTTTTGTACTGATTAAACAAATTATGTGTGTTAATTAATGAGCTTCAGAGATGCCGGTAGGTGGATTTCGTTATCATCAAACAAAGCCAGGCTAGTCCTTTTGTGCTAAGCTAAATTAACCAGCTGCTGACTGTAGCCTTATATTTAATCTAATTATCATCTAATCTAATTATCCACCAGAAAGTGAATAAGATCATTTCCCAAAATGTAGAACTATTTAAAAACTCAATAAATACTACCTAAAGGTGTTTTTTGTTAAGAGTTTAACACGCAGAAACTAAGCTAATCTGCGTCATCAGGACTGTGTGGGTCTGGTTTGATCAGATTTGACCAACAGTGACCAAACAATCCACCACCTGTCATCAGATTGATTCAAATGGTGATAAATCCTCATTGGGGCACAGAAATACACGACATCACCTTGTTCTCACTCAGTCCCACCCACTTTAAAGCAACTGGTGCGCTAAAAGAAAAACAAAAATCTCAAATGTGAAATAACCTCAACTGTTCTAACTTTGGCAGAATATGGTGTGTTCATGTAGGATCCCATTACTTGCAGTAAGCCGATAAAAAAAAAAGGTTTTCCGGGCCTTTAAATTTGAGGTCACATACACCTTTAAGTTCAATACAACAGTGGAAGAAACTCTGCAAAGACATGACTGTCCATCTGTCATAAGTAGGAAAAGAAACTTTTTGAGCCGTCAGCTACTAAACTAGACAGTGCGGGCCCCGCTTGTGCTTTGTTGGCTGGAGGGCCAGAGAGACAGGAGACAGGATGAAAACCAAAGGCAAATCGGGGTTGGGAAGTGAACTCCCAACATCAGACATGTTTCATCAGTCATTCCTCGTGTTATGCCTCTAGTGGCCAACATGTGGAGAACCACATTTTATTATAAAACTAGCTGTACATAAATACTAAATGATTAATTAAGGTCTAGGGGACACAAAGCCTTTGTATCCAAATAAATAATCACAGCAGACCTTAAAAGTAGTGCCACATTTATCATGCAACTCTCGCTTGTTTGTGTTATTTAATTAAATCCACAGAGTGATGGAGACGAGCATGTTTTTGTTGACTCAATCAGTTGGAGCCTTTTTATTTTGCAATTTCAGGCTGACGAGGAGGAGCTTAGAGTCCAGAACAATTCTTGAAATAGATCAGAGATTCTTTTTCCTTAAAAATTGGATTAGGCTATTTTCAGCTTTCAGCAAGGTCAGCTCTAAATCAGATATAATGAGACATACTGCCTAACCAGCAGCAGTGCTGATGCAGTTTTGCCCCAAAAGGATATTCTTAAGGGCAGGTATTGTTTCAATGATAATTCCAGTTGCTTCCAGTTGAATAATTCATTGAGGGGAAAAGAAAAAAAACAAAAAAAAAAAAAACTCTTTGGTTTAATTGGTCAACTCAAGTCCAATCTGAGGCTATAACCTGTGATTAGGGGTCACAAGTACAACCAGCTTCATTCAAGGGGGTCACAATCCAAAAAGGTTGGGAACCTCTGCCTTGGGGGCGTTTGTGATAATCTGATGAACTCTAAATTTGTTTGGTATTACTATATGCACCACAAAAGCACAATATAAACTGCAACAATAAGGGCTTTAAGTTGACACCCATATTATTACCTAATTTTGAGGCCCTCTTTTTGTAGAGTAAAAGATCTAGTTTTATTATTTCCGTTTTTCCTGTGCTTACCTGGTGCATTGACTTGTCAAAATTACCGCAAACTAATCACTTATTATTAACTAATGCATACATAACAGAGGTTGGGAGAAATGGAGAGGTCAGTAGGGCCCCACAGCTAATCTTTGCCCAGAGGCCCCCTTGCGGGTTAATTCGGCCCTCTTGTTTACACACTCTCATTTACTTTGCTTGCTGCCTTTGTGTTGTATTCAGGTTTGTTTTGCTTATACAACCACTTTACGTATGTGATAACAGCAGCTGCAAAAATGTCCACAGATCCTTCTTCCCAAGGGAAAGTTGACAAACATTTTACCCTGTCGACAGATTGTATTTACAGAACATCCTATATGACGTGAACGTGGCATCAGAATACTTACAGTAGTAATACAGTAGTACAACAGTACATGTCAGCTACCTTATGCTGCAACATACACAAGTTTTAAGCAATGGGTAATCAAAATTTGCTGGAGATTGTCCTGGCTCTGTGAGTGTGTTTTGGAGAGCAGCACTGAGCTATACAGTGAAGAAAGGGACTGAAATCTGAACAGAATCCACATAATGGAATAACTAGGAAAATAAGGGCCTGGTTGAAAATAGCTAGAAATAAACTTATTTTAAACTTCTTTGTGCCTCTTCAAACTGCATTCACTCAGACATTAACTATTTTACCGGTGTATTTAGGTTTACAGCTGACACACAACTTCCAAGTGTAACTCCTCAGTAAAGGAGACCAAAGTCGTTAGATGAAACATATGAGAGTCCTAAATGAGATGTGAAGAACTTTAGACCCATTATAAAATGATTAACAAATCCAAAGCAAAAGGTAACTGCAGGTATCTTTTGTTCTTGGTTGACAGGTGACAATATTACTTACCATTACATACCTTACCATTTAGGACATTGAAAGCCTATTACTTTGATTTAGGATTTATATTTTGGATGTTTTATGTTCTGGAACTTTACTCCTCAAATTCTACTTTGTACTTATCACGGTCCTCTCTCAAGTAAAACTCTTGGAACAAAACAATATATTTACACTTAGGATTTAAGATGTTTTGTTCCTTTCTGAAACACAGTTCATCATGGTGAGAAAAAAAAATAACAGAAGATAACCAAGATTGTCCTCTGCTCCCACTGGGGCCAACTGATAAAACTTTTTTGTAATGTAATCTTCATCATCTCATTCTGTTGCATTAAGTGAAGCCCAAAATGCTGTGTAAGGCTTTAGAAAATATTCCCTTCAGACCTGGGAGGGATTTTGTGTACTATACAGAGAATTATATACAGTACTGTATACTGGAGAGTAAATCTTATCACAGTTTCCAAAGCCATTCAAGTGTAAAGTTTAAACTTTCCTCACAGAGTTACTGTCAAGAGTTATTTTATTGTGAAGTTGGAAATCAACAACGCTACACCCTGTTCCAGATGTAGTTCTGTCATCTGGAGGTACGAGAGCCTCCATTGCACTCCTGTCTGTTCCGTCCAACGCTCCCTTCCTACTCAAGCCCCCACAGCAGCCGACTGATCTTACAGGGACATTTTAGCCCACACATCATCTACCTCATGATGGCGTGAGAGAGAGAGCAAAAGTGGGAGAGAGGAACACCAAATGTCCTGTATGTCTTTTTCAGTCTTCAATTCCTCCCAGCCCGTTACTATGGAAACTGTGAGTTGAGGCGAGTTGAAGACTAAAAATGCTGTACAGATACAAGTAGCAGCTGGTGTGTGTTTGTCCCATCAACGATCAGCGGCACTCACAGCCAAGACGCCTGAGCTGGATGTCAGGAAGCTGCACGGAAAAACGCAGGAATTATGGGTAAGTTTACACTGAATCATCTTTTTATCTCATGCGAATACATGGTGCTTTGTACTTTATGTCTACTCCGCTGAGAGTAGACGAGAGCTTTGCTGCAAAAACTGTTGCAAAAGTGTAGAATTAAAGGGCATCAAGGGACATAAAACATTACTGTTGCCCCATAAACTTCATTTGCAACTGCTCAGATAATTACAGACACTGTACAGCTCTCACTGCTTAGTTCCACACACACACACACACACACACACACCTCTGAGTGTTAGTGATTAACATGAATCTTGAAGTTAATGAAGCAGGTTCTGTCAGAGCCTTCATTGCTTTGTAAGGGCCCAATGTAGAGTTGCGAACAGCAGTAACAAATATTGTACAAAAAGGGACTTAAAACATTAAATAAGAATAGTTTGACATTTTCAGAAATATGCTTATTTGCTTTTTTTTTTTCCCCTAGAGTTAGATGAGAAAATTGATACACCTCTCACATCTGAAATCTAGATATGAAGCTACACCCAGTAGCTGGTTAGGTTAGCTTATCTTAGCATAGACTGTAAACAGGGGGAAACCGCTAGCCAGGCTCTGTCCAAAGGTAACAAAATCCAGCCTACTAAGTGCAAGCTCCATTGTTTAATCCATTGAAAACCGAAGTGCAAAAACAACAAATTGTGGTTTTACAGGGGGTTATGTGCCCATTATTTCTTGGCCGGGCACAGTGACTTCCTGGAGTCTCCCCTGTTTCCAGTCTTTGTGTTGTTAAGCTAAGCCAACTGGCTGTAGATTCATATTTAGCGGACAGACAAGAGAGTTGTATCAATCTTGCCATCCAACTCTCTGCAAGAAAGCAATCAAGCATATTTTTCTAAAATGTCACACTACTCCTTTAACATAAGGCAATTATAATTTATTTTAATTATTAAACACTATTGCAAAAGTGGCTTAAATTAGGTCAAGTACCAGTAAGCAGTCATTTTTAACTATGGAACTTTTTAAGACAACATGAGCCGACTAGCAGGGCTCCAAAATAATCTGTTCACAAGTTGATTATGATTACTACTATTTTCAAGAGGATTCAAGAGGTTTGCAAGTGGCAGAGAGTGAAGGAACTAGTTCAGTGTGGTGGATTTGCGGCTGCAAAACTGTTCTGCTAATCTTAGCATAAAGGATAAGCTGGCAATACCGCAGATTTTATTCATACTATAAAATCTTGTTTATTGATAAAGTCAGATCTGTGGCATGCACTCTCCTTGGAACTGAAGTGATACCGTTTGGATTACTGCCTTTCATGGCCTCTAGTTTCTGCCTACTCTGTTCAGCACCCATGACTGGCAGACCGATCTCTTCCCCATTAGCTGGAGAAAGTCTGAACAGAACGCGCAGACTGACAGTCCCCATCATATATGATATTATACTGATGCCATATGAGAAAAATATCAAACTCACTGTTGAAAAGTTACAAAAGAACGTATGTTATTATTACTAAGATAATGTCGGGGTGTAAATACAACAGAGCAATATCATCAGCATATTTGACTGCAGTTTATAAACTAGTTTTCAGAACTCCAATCATCATTTGACCTAAATGGAAAACGCAGTTGTGACATGTTTTTAGGAGCCTTTAGGCTGACTTACCTCACAGTTCTAATGCCTTATATTATCTTTATATGATCATCTTTTTAATTGGAAAATTTTAATAGCACCATACTTAATTTACCCCTTTGGCATTACACATAATACTGTGTATGCACTATTGTCTGAATTTGTACTTTCATGTGCTACTTCTGGTGACTCGCAGACAAGCTACATACATTTTTAGTGAACTTTAAACAATGAGTTGAGTGGACCCCAACTGAACCAGATGTCTGAAATATAATTCTGTGGCTTTTTCATGGAGTGTTTAAGCCAGTCTAGCATCATCTGTTCAAATCTATTAAATTAATAACTCATCATAAAGTTCTGAAACCTGTCACTGCAGATGGAGACTACATGGACGACTACTGTATGCTAACAAGGCATAGCAGTAACATAAAAAATTTTATGGCCTTATTGCTTTATTTCTGCCTCCCAAGAACTCGCAACACTTTTGAATGCTCCCTCTAAACTTTCTGGTTTATTACATGAGAAATAGAACAATGTTTCAGGCTCAAATTTCCTCTTCAACAGTTACAGAGGTATTAAAACCAAGAGCCAATATTGGCTTTAAGCATTGTACTTTTTCTAATGCAATTAAATAGAAGTTTCAAAGGGAGTGCTCAACAGTGCTGCGAGTCCTTGGCAGGCAGAAATCACAATAGGTTTGTTTTTAGCACCTGGACAATGAAAGCTTACTTGGTTAACTACTGTAGCTGGTGCCTCTGAAAAAGTTGTGATAGGAAACAACCATCAACATTAGGGAAACATTACTGCATTGTCAAGAACCAAAGTTTAGGTTTTTGTTTGGTTTCCAAGGAGCTGCTTATTTAACCACATTGGGCCACTTGAAACAGGAACAGGATATGTTTGTTTGGTGAAGAACCATGTTTGAGGCAAGGAACTGATCTGTTAGGAAGTATTACATCAATGGCTCCCCCCATCACTGAAAGGAGATGTTGCAGGAAATCTTAACTGAGACTTGAAAGTTCCAGGCACCAATCGCAGTGTGAGGAAATGATTGATACGCACAGTATAAACTCACTGCAGCCCGTTGCTGTATTGAGAATGTGCCAGGGAATCCCAAGAGGAAATCAAATGATTGTCATTCTGTTCACATGTTCCTGTGTGGCACTCATTACTTTTCCAGCTAGAGCTCTCAGATCTTTTTAAATTATATTCTATGGTCCGCAGGATACCTCACAACACTGGGGAGTTTATTGGATCAAATTAAGTCTCGCAATCGGCAAATGAAGGGGTTGGCTTATATGCTGATGCCTATAAAAAGAAACTTAATGCTTCCTGCCATTGAGTCACTTAATTAAGATCCCTTAAACTGCATTAGATATAATGTACTTAAGTGATTGACTGTCTGCAATTAAACTCTTCTCAGACTGTGGTGAGAACACTGCAGTTATGGATATTAGTGTCACAAAGGACTCGATTTAAAGAGTAGGATCTATTCATTTTTGCACCTAGCTCTGCAGTGTAAATATACATAACCACAGATTGAAAAGCATAAAGCATCAGCCCAGATCATAGAAAGCATCACCCAAACCTGATGTGACCAGTCTGAGATGACCCTTCCTGAGTCATCTCCAGCCGTCTCTCTCCAAAAAAAAATAAATAAATAAAACTGTCAGTGCATCTCCCTGTCATGCTTTATCTATTTATCCGTCATTGCCTTCACCTTTCTCTTGACCTTAGCCTTGATGCCTCTGTGTCTTAACTAACATCATCCTCTACCAGTTGTCTGTTGTATCTCCCTCTCTTCCGTCTTTCTAGTACTCTTCAGTGTGTTGATGGACAGCTGAGGGGAGCAGGGAGTGTGCATCAGCACCACAGCGAGGTGTTGATCGTCTCGTTTCTTCACATCTCCACACTAGCCTTCACTCTTAGATGACCTATAGGTTATGGACAGACTACAAAAAGGGGTAAATGTGTAGCTCAAAGATACATCGTGAGGAGAATTTTTGGTTATATCCTGAGGCATTCCTCGTGTCTCTTTCTCTCTCTCTCTCTGCATACTCAGCAAGCGTTTGACAGACAGTGATGCGTACAAGTTGTAGAAGTATGACGTTCAATGTCGAGTCAAATGACTACAAAATTACAAAT
Organism: Maccullochella peelii; assembly: GCA_002120245.1. Classification (NCBI taxonomy): domain Eukaryota; kingdom Metazoa; phylum Chordata; class Actinopteri; order Centrarchiformes; family Percichthyidae; genus Maccullochella; species Maccullochella peelii. The sequence goes on from LKNJ01001666.1 coordinate 37,898, forward strand.
CCAATAGACCAAAACCAAGATTGTGTTAGTTCGTCTATCAATACTTTGCGACTTCCCCAGCCTGTCTACGGCTCTCATTTCCAAGCTCATTGTTTTGTTTTTTTTTGGGTTTTTTTTTTTTTACAGAGGATGTAAATCTTTAAAAAATAAAAGCACATACATACGACCCAGTTTTAAAGAGGCAACATTTCTTAAACCAGCTGGGCACTGTAATTTATAGCAAATGTTACTCAAACAGGAGTAAATAGTGCATTTGTTGGGAACTATTTCCAGCTGCAGATTTGTTGCAGCAGGCGGACGAGGTAGATGGGATTGACTACAGTGCCCATGCTCATTGTAGTTAAGTAGCACTTCAAACCAGTGCAGCAGATTTTGGACAACAATGGCGCTCTATGGCACAGATGAATAAGATATATCAGGCATTGGCTACTCGGCCAATACTTGTTAGTAGGATCAACACATTGTTGGTTTTGGCCTTTTCATGGGATTTGATGACAATAAATATTTTAAAAAATTGCTATTAAAAAAACACTACTAGCCTAATCCTTTAACAAAAGAATGCTGTTAGGAGCTGTTGCATAAAGGATTATGGACATTGTCCCAATTATAATTTTGGTACTGCTTTTCAGCAGTGCCACAAGCCCACATTAACATCACATCTCTTTGTTACAAAGTTTGCTGGGCATCTTCCTGTAACTTGATTTTTTTTAATTTTGGTTCATCGATGTATCCATTAGACCCCTATTTTGTCTTTTTCCCCTCCCTCAATATCCATCACTACATATAATATTGTTCATAGTTTTGTTCATAGAAATGTGCACATTTGACTTTTGTGGTATCTCTAACCAGATGCTGTGAAAGAGTTTCATCATATTTTGCACTCCTGAGGAAATGTAGTAGACTATAAGTATACATGAAACTCAGAAAGTATACTAAGTATACTACGTTTACTCAAGAATGGAGAGAGTCCACATTAACAGGAGCTAAAGAAGAGGACTTGAAAAGGGTCTAAATTATGGTCCAGTGCCTGCCTGTGTTGTGAATATGCCTTGTATGTGGATGGAAATGGAAAAGTATAGCCAAATACCCTGAATGCATTGTTATGCTTTCAACCTGCTCCTGGGGTCCTCAATTATTCAGAATCCTTCCATCTGTCCATCAGCAGATTCCCAGACTTTGAGCTGGGCAACACAGGAGCTCCGTTATGTGTAGAGGTCTGTGTTACACAGGAAGATCTGCATGAAATCATCTTGAGACTTCCAGATCCATTTCTTGGATTAAAAAAAAAAAAAAATTGATCTAGGGGTCCATTCACTATTTTTTATACCTTGACAGATGGTTCAATGCCTTTCCTCTGTACCTTGGAGACAACCTGTCCTTTCTTTCCACAAAATATGTTCATGGGCTCCAATTCCTGTCGCTGGTTCCAATACAGTATTTGTGGAGGTGAAGCCCTGTAATGGTTTATGTGAAATCACTGAATGTTATTGGTATGAGGGAATGTGTTCATGGTAATATCTCGTTATCTTGTTAAATCTTGCATATCAAATTTTCAAACTAAAAACCTTTGTGGTTATTTATCATTATGTGTTAATGAATTATGTAAAATGCTTTAACTGCCAATTGCTGCTGATGGAGACGTCACCAGGTTACTACATTGGTGACACTGATCTCCCATCATTTTCTTGATGATCGCTCGAAGTTAACAATTTAATTTCAGCTAATGTTAGCATTAGACACCTAACAGGCAATTCTTACTTGCTAATATTCGTACAATAGTTGAATATGGCTGCTCATTCTCTGGCTGTGATATGCAGAAAAGCTGGTCTTAGCTAGAGAGGTTAAATTGCTTACAAAAACGTGAGGCTCAACTCCTATACAACAGTAAATGATGGGACAATTCAGCTCAATTTTGAAGATAAAAATAAGTTACAAGTGGTCATGAAATAGCTTTGGAGAGGCATGTTAATGCTTTGTGTGATTGGGTCCAACAAGTGAAGTGTTTTCAGATTAAAACTTAGAGATCAGTGGATTTTTAAAGGCTTTATTTATTTTTATTTTTTTATTTGATTTGAAATAAATCTTGTTCATCATTGCTCTCCTGCTTGTGTTCTTCAGAGAGTTAATTTGATGTAGCCAGACCTCCGTCTTGTCACACACAGTAGCTGTCATGGTACTTTAAACTAAGAACAAGTGTACAAGAACATTGAAGGTTACTCGTTTTGAGTAAATAGTTCTATGAGCACAAGTGGAAACTTGTAACCAACCCTTTTGCCAGACATATTGTTCATATATTTATTTTATTTTTTATTTTTTTAAATGTCTGCCTTGACCTAAAATCCATGTTTTTCTGCAGCCTCTAAGAGTGGGGAATAACCTCCTCTGGTTGATCTACAGTGCTGTTCTCATAATCAGCCCAACATGTCTCATCAGAAACTAAAGTGCAATATCCAACAAGTGGCCCACTTTGAAGAGCAGAAGTACCCCTATCTTTGTTTCCCATTTCATTATGTTGAGGCATCTTAGGTGATACGGACAGAGAGGGACATCTAAGAAGTCTCATCTCCAAAGGGTTGTTATGTCTAGCCACAGCTGCCAAGTAGCAGTGGGAAGAACCATGGGGACACTGATAGCTGCTGCCTTAGTTATTATGAGTTATTATTATGAAGAGAGCATGAGAGCTCCCATTCCACTGGTGGAGGATGCCTCACTTTCGATATCCAGCCTGTCATGGTATGGACAACAGAACAGGAAGCAGGGAGGTCAGAAGTATCTAATGCCAAAGATGCCTATTCATCTGCCAGTAGTTTCCTGCAGATTTACAGTAGGGGGAACCAGGCAGATAGTGGACTCTTGGTGGCGTGTTGCACTTTGTGCAGACATAGTAAGCAAAATAAAGATTGTCTAAACCTATGAGACCTGTAGAGCAGGAGAGGCACCATGCCATTCAGTTGAAGTTGTATGGTTGAAACAAAGTCACTGTACACCTAGATTAGTTCCATAAAAAGGTGAGTTTTGACGGCCCTGTGTAAGCTTAGCTGGCAAAATATTTGGTTACTGGTCAACGTTGTAGAGTGAGCCAGATGATGTAGCCTTTGAGTGTAAAGCACAATGCTGGGTCAGTAGTGACGTAAAGGTTAGAGAAGCTGTGCTTGTGACTGGAAGGTCGACAGTTTAAAAGATAAAGCTAAGTGGTGGACGTGAAAAAGCAGAACCTGCACCTCCGTTCACAATGAGCAAGGCCCTTAACCCGCAAACAGAGCAGACTGTGGTTGTACTGAGCAGCTTCCAGGTGTGAAACTGAGTGTGAACCTAAAAAAAGAGAGCATTACTCTCAGCAAGACGCTGGTTGAATTAAGGTTAAAGAACAACAACAACCAAAAAAAAAAAAAAAAACTCTTTGTACTCAGAAAACCCTACATTCTCAGTCTCTTTTTCTCTCACTCTCAACTTGCCACTCTTTATAAGCACACATTAGGAAAATCACTTATCCAATGCAGTAATGGTTCACACTCGTGACTGAAAATGTAATTAGTTGAATATTTAATATACTTTAGAAAATTAAATTATTTGTGTCCCTGGGCATATTGCTCTACATGAAAAAGAAGGCGACACAATAACCCCAAAGACAAAGTAGTAGAGGACAGCACACACACACACAGAGACAGAGACAGAGACAGAGACAGAGACAGAGAGAGAGAGAGAGAGAGAGACTTTATATCAAGCAGCAACTTAAATTAAATTCATGCTTGGGAAAAATCAGGTGATATCTATTATGGATGTAACATTTCACTGTATTCAGACAAGGTCTAGCAACATATTACAGCTAGGGAAGNCACACACACAGAGAGAGAGAGAGAGAGAGAGAGAGAGAGACTTTATATCAAGCAGCAACTTAAATTAAATTCATGCTTGGGAAAAATCAGGTGATATCTATTATGGATGTAACATTTCACTGTATTCAGACAAGGTCTAGCAACATATTACAGCTAGGGAAGTCCTGATCAAGTTTTTTGGCCCCAATCCAAGTCCTTTAGTATTGGCTGTGTGCCGATACCAAGTCCCATCCGATACTTCCACAGTCTCACATGTGTATATGTTGTTTGTTTTTGCCATTTTCTTGATTTTATGAATTGTACCTTTATCAATCATCATCATCATCATCATCAGACGCTTTGGCAATATGGTTGTCGTTACATTCATGCCAATAAAGCATATTGAATTGCAATTGAACAGCTGTAGCCTCCTAGATTTGGTACACCTTATTTTTAATGAGCTACTTAATTCAAATACTGAAGGTCCTGATTCAAAACTATTAAACTTTTGTTAAGCAGTCAACTTAAGTGAGAGAATGTGACTCCTGAAATTGACCTGACACGATCTGCTCCAGACAAAACGTATCACTCTGTTGGAGTTGTTATAACTACAAAACAAAACAAAAAACGCAGTCCACTCGTGATTGTACAGTGGCGTTACAGAGTGGGTCTCTTCCCTCACAAAGGATCTTTGGCCGAGTACAGATACCGGCTGCAGAGAGCACTTGAACCCGACAGACAAATTTCACTTTGGCCTAATCAAGTTACTCACAGTATAAACATTAATTAGGGACACCTTATATGACCTGCCACTGGCGCCATTTGTCAATGTTTGTACAATGCTTTTTCCTAATGATAATTAGCGTCAGAAAAAGAGGAGCTCAGTGTCTGAACTCAAAGTCATTCAGCGGTGTGCCCAAACACATTTTCACATTCACACACTATTATCAGTAGCATATGCAGCGAAAACCTCACTTCAGGCTGTCGTAAAGGACAGGAGTGATGCAACACTAGCAGGCTGAGGTGGACAAAATACTGTGCAGAAAGAATCTGATTTTGATCGGCTTTATTTAGCCAGCTCGGGACATCTCTAATTACAGAAATATACTCTTCTTGGCAAGTCTTTAGAATTTCATCCTCTGTGGTCTCTGGTCTAATTTTGTAGTACAATACATTTCTGATCAGGTGTTGTATGCTTGCCCCAGTTTTACAGATGTTTCCAAGCCCTGCTGCGTTGTGAGGCTCCTCGGCGAGTCTCCAGCTTGAAGAGCTCCTCCAAGGTCGCCACCAAGGCCATGAGAGGGGTAGCAGTCACTGGTCCCCGCCGTACCAACGACTTCCTATTTATGGTAGCCTCCCTGGGTCAACCAGCCACCACCATGCCCCAGCTGGCACCCTGCTTTGAACCTACCAATGATTTCACTAGAGCCCCCTCTTCAGACATCAACAAGCCTGTCGTAGTAGTGGCCCACTTTGATGGCTGATGACTGGCTATAACCATAAAAAGTCCCAAAGTCCCCAGCCAGGAAGTCATTAATAATGAGAGAGGTGGTGTTACAGAGGCTAGAAGAGCAGCAGCCTGCTGGTCCAGGTGGATTTAACGCAGATGTTGCATCAGCTCTGTCACAGCTAGTAGAGATGATGGACAAGTAACAAAAGCAAATCTTGGACTGCCTCTGGACAATATGAGCAGAAATCAGAGGTGGTAAACCTGCAGAAGCTGGGAGTCTGTTTCTCTGCAGAGAAAACGTATCTGTCTTGCTAGGAATGAGCATTTGAAGGATGTTCTTAAGGTAACAGAAGAGGAATTGTAGGGATAATTTATTTTGTGCAATGTCTAATGTTTGGTAATCACTTTCATAAAATGTCATAACAGAAATGTGTTCAGAGTGCAGAAAGAGGGATAAGATGTATTTTTGTATTGATTGGTTACTGACTGTGGTTACAAAGGGAGGTTGAAGAACCCACGTTGTTTATTACCCCAAGCATTTTGAAGTCTTTCCTACAGTAGACGACATTAAAAAGACGCGAGACTAGGAAGAGTAATGAGAATATGCTGGTAATGATTTTAAAGTGTCTTTTTAGCTTTTATTCCCAGCCAGTAAGTTTCATTTAATTCATCACTCATCACTTTAAAAGTGGTTTTCAATTAAGTGGTTTGTAGGACATGTAGCATAGCTAGCATGCTACCGACATTCAGGAATAGTGACTTTAAAAAGGCCAAAGAAATAGTTGCATGTTGGAGAGTTACTGTAGAGTTCCTTCAGTAACAACTGCATGTGCACTGTTGCAGTGGAAAAAATGAGTATCTGGTAATGTTCAGTGGATAGCACTGATACAGATACTTAGTATCTGCAAAAATCCTGAAAATGTATGCCTCTCTGGAATGATTTTTTCATGGTTTTTATTAGACGTGTACTTAAGTGCTGGATTTGGACAAACTGAAAGTCCAGGGTCTCCTATGTATTCAAAAAGGATTGAGGTCACAGGCCTTTTATGTGAATGACCTTAATTATTAGCAGTTCAGCAGTGCGTGTGGACAGGCATCAGCCTCTACTCAATTCTACGATCTATTTGGTTCCTCAAAAGTCAGTCTACTGTGTTTAACAGTCTTTGATTAATTGTAATCAGAGAAAATCCTAACAAGAAACAAATTATTTTGCGGTGTTTATCAGACCACAACGAAGGACTTCACCTGAGGCAACAAATAACTTTCAGATGGAATAAGTTTGTTCTGTATATTTTGTTTGCTATGTGCTTGTCTGCATCTTGTTTATGATAACTGATTTGACACATTTTCCTTCTTGCAATACAAAGATAACTGGAGTTTCTGAAAGCAGTGCATCATTGCTGTGTTGTCAGTGAATGTCTAAGCTATAAGTGGTGTACTTTTTGCTACTGCATACAGTGCATTTTTTGTAATTCACTTTTAGTACACTGTTTTCTATGTGCTGTCGAGATCTTGTATACATTAATGTACATGAGTTGATACCAAAGCTAAAGAAATGTTAATACTTTTTGAGGGGGTGCTGTTCAATAAAGGTTTTGTTTTTTTAAATCTAAATCAATGTGCAATGCAGTATTTTCGATAAAGACTTGTTTAAAAAGTGGGGTGGTCAAAATTAAGGACTGTGACTAACTGTGATATGCAGTATACAGAAGGTGAAGGGTAGAGAAATATGTAATATGTACTGTAAAGTAACAGCAGCTGTAATACAAGAACAATGCTGTTTCTTTATTTCTGTGTCTTCTATGTTGACCATCAACTGGTTAGGACGCTGTCTTTTTGCCTGGACATGCAGCTTCAGCCTGAGACTTTTAGCATGTATTTAGCCATCAACTGCACCTGGGGTGACCCTAACAAGCTGCTAAAGAAGTTACTGTCTATAAAGTAATAAACATTGATTTTCCAAGGGGAATATTACATTTCAGGCTACGTCCAACCTGGTCAAGATATTTCCTTTCTTTACTGGAGATCCTCCGTCAAGCTGGAACTACCACTGAGCCATGCCATGTTTTAAATTCCCACGCAGAATCAAAGCAGTAGTCCTATGACTAGAATTGGCAAAATTGACCAGGACAATTGCGCCAAATTCAAGAATTTCAAGTCAAGAAGACTTGGCGTTATCTCCAATCTTTTGCCTTAAATCTTTTAACCCTGGTCATAAAAACACATTTTTCATGCCAGAGTGAGAGAAGGTCACACATTAACACATTAGAGCAGTCAGGCACAGATACAGTTTGGGGTTTTTAACTACTGAGTAATTCCTCTGAGACAGCTGGAGATTAAGGGCCTAAAGGGTAAGCAGTAGTTATTGAATCATGTAATGTGGGCATCTCTACTAGAATTACTGGAAATAGTAATTTGTTTGAATTTATAATTGTCAATATAGTGAGGTAATTAAGTATTACTAAAACAGGACGACATGAAGTTAATTTTAACACTGGATTGGGGGTTTGGCGACCAGTTGTGGGCTTTAAAAATCAATTAATGGATTCACTTATTACATTAGTAACAAATTGGTTATATTACTGTTATATTATAAGCAGTAGATGTAACATTATGGACTATGAGATAAGTTGGCCTCATGTAACCGTTGTGTTATCAATGGATTACAACCAAAAGATTTACAAGAACTTCCCAAACTAACCCATAAGCCTATCCACTGGAGACTGAACTTAAATTGGTAGTGGGACTTCAGGTTGAACGAATCTGTTCTCAGCACCGATTTAAAATCTCTTTTAGGCTTCAGTGTGCCTTCAGGGATGATCTGCTAATTGTTTTTGTGTAGTGCTTGGTCCTTGGTCTCCACTGTTTACTATAAAGCCCCTGGTGAGCAGAGATAAGACAAATGCCACTATAATCAACATGGCTGAGAGACAGCATTGTGATGATGGACATTAACCAGAGGCTCCGGGCGTAATGTCTGATTAACCAGTTGAATAGCCAGAACACTGGACTGAAGCTGGGATAAACAAAATCCAAGTGACTTTTTGTTACCATCTGTTTCAGCTTTTGTCAAAAATGAGAGACCGTCAGTTGTCTTGATAAACAGCTGCCCACTAAGGGCCTACATCAAAATTGATTTCCCTCTCTCGGTCTTTGATGTTTTAGCTGTGGATAATGTCAAGGTCTTCTTTATTCAGTGAGCCAAGTGAATAACAGATGGAATGGGATGAAAAGTTGAGCTCTGGCCAAACAGAAGATTTATCCCTTTTCTAATGTAGTGGAAACTACACTGGTTTGCCTTCACTAATTACAAATACGTATTTTTTTGCATAAAATGAGAGATGAGGGATACAGGACTCGACAGAAACAAATCTGTTTCTGTCGAGTCCCCATCTAACAGGCACTTCAGAAACATGTTAGACCTCCCAACATCCATTAATCTGTAGACTATAAAATGTCACAAAATAGTGAAAAATCCCCATTTCTTACAATCAGATTTCCGGAAGCTCAACATGACATTGTTAAATGGGGGGCAGCAAATTCCCACATTTGAGAAACTGGAACCAGTGGATGTTTGGCATTTTTGGTTGAACTAAAATGATTAATTGATTATCCAATCAGTTGCCAATTAATTTCTCAACTAATCGATTCATGACTAATCGTTTCAGTTCTAGGCTACAGTTTCATTAAGATAATAAAATGTAAGCAATATCAACTGCTCATGGAAGGCTGGACCTCACAGCCACAACAATGGCATTTTGGATGCAGCATAGTCCAAAAGGTGGAGATTCACAGTTCATTGTCAATCTGCAGGTTCACTAGAACTATGTGGCACTGCATAAGGAACACTGACTCCTCCTTCACAGCTTCAGCTTAGTGTTGCTACAAGCTCAATATGACAGAATTCATAGTTAACATCTACAAGCTCGACAAGAGGAGTTTTTAACAGCTATGAACCCCCTTCTGCATATTCTAGGAGTATAAGTGTTTTCAGGACCTCTAATCTTCTGCCTGCAGATGGATTCCAACTCCAACATTCACCTGTTGTTAGACAGCAGAAGTCTGCTGCTGAGAAAGTCAGGTATGCAGAGCACACAGTACATAAGCATGTTTTACCTGGCAGCTGAGAGGAAACCGTACATCGTCTGGTTTACGGAGGTGAAGCACAAGACAGTCACAATTAGTCAACAGTGACTTTATTTGGTTATGCAAAATGAATAGACTAACTGGTAAAACAGTTTCAAGTTCTTTATGCTGCAAATGCACAGTTATGCATCACAGGACATAATGCAAATAAAGAAGTAGACAAGCACATTATCTGTAGATTTACATTGTTAACCAGCGTAAATTACACATCACATGATGGGTGATCATGATATTTCAAATTTTACATCACATGATGGGTGATCATGATATTTCAAATTTTAATCACGTTTGTCAAATAAGCATCTCATAAAAAGATGTATATAAAGACAGCCATATCCGTCACGCAAGATGTGTGCCAGCTCTCCTGTTCTATTCTTTCCTCAAACCAATGCATACTTCATCACCTTGAAAATCTGCCACCATAGGCAAATCAGGATATAAATGTTGTAGTGCGTTCACACCTTAAAAAGAGATGAGCTACTTCCCACCAGGAGAAAGATGATAGAGACAGCTACACGAAGGAACACTTGGCAATGTTATGTTTGTATATGCATCAAACAAATAGGACAAACGCATTACTAAGTGATCTATAAGCAGTGAAGCACTAAAGAAATCAGTTCCTCTGGGATGAATAGTCATGGCTCCTGCGGCACAGATGGTACAGTGTTGGTCTTTGACTCCTGACAAACAAGCCAGACTCAAGCGATTGTAATATCTGGCAGGCTGCCCTGTGACCACTGGGGCCAGCCAGCACTCTGATGATAAAACACACTGTAAATGAGTGCAGACAGCACAGGGGATTCCACAGTTAATTGATTAATAAAGTCCACTGCCACCTAAAACTGCCCACCACGAATTATCTAAACAGCATTCAAAGAACATTTGTGGATTTAACTTTCCATTTGCCAATAGATTATTATGGTTGCATCATACTGAAAAGCGTTCATTATTACGTAATCATGAATGTCCTTGGTAAATCCTATGGCAATCTGCCAGGATTTTGATAGATTGACATTTCTTGTGTATAAGTGATAATTTTGACCCTATGGGGGATCATGATTATCTGCCGTTAATTTAATCAAAACCTGGTCATTTGTATTTACGAGACCTTGCCAAAGTGTTGGTGTTCGGGAACTTTGACGCGACAGCGGTACTACACAAAAGGTCAGGAGGTGACTACTGACAGACGTCCAGTAGTTGTTCTGGATCAAGATTTGGATTAAAGCATTGCACAGACAGATCAGCTGACTGACACCACCATCCCTGCACTATTCAGGGCAAAAACACAACATCTATTGCTGTGATTATGCTCAAGTTTCAGGTCTGTTAGTCTGCTGGTGCAGGGATGCTGTTTAACTGAGAATTAAGGCCCCATTTACACTTGTCATTTCAAGTATTTCATATCCAGATAAAAATCCAGATGAGATCTGAGACACTTTCATTTACACTTGGTTTTCTCGGCTACATGCAAATCAAAGTCGGCCCTTCTACACTACAGAGGGTGGTGGTAATGCACCTGAAGCTGTTTGGTAACTGCAAAAAACACCAGAATAAGAATAACTTCTGCACTTTAGCTAGCATAAGCTAACAACTATCCGTCAGCTACGACAAACGCATGAATGAATCGTCTTCACGCCGCTCCCTCACCAACACAGATCATTCAGTGGTTGTAATTTTAGTGTAACTTCAGCTGCCGTTACCACAAAAACAGACGAGACAGACCATGGATGTATTAAGAAAATCAGACTGTGAGTGCCTATTTTCACAGACTGCTTACTGATGTAGTTACACTATGGGAGGAGTAACAATTACATCAGCATCTTGGAGAGACAGACGCATTGACACCTTTTCTATATCTGGCATCTCACTACCTCTGGAGATGGTTTGTGAAAATGGAGTCTGAAGAGGGTATTGGGGAACTCTAAATTTGCTCTGGGATGTTTGTAATGGAGTTTTAAGCTGATAATAAGAAAGGAGATCGAGCATATATTATTCAAACCCAGCATTCTTACTGTGTGTTAAAGAAAAACACTCAAAACGATTTGACCTAAACTCTACATAACAGCTACACAACCTTTAGTCCACAACAGGAATCACTAATTTCAAAATTCCCCATTATTCTCAACAACAAAAATAAAAGTAAACTGTTTGTAAGTGTAACATAATGTAATTTTGCATAAAGATGCATTTCAAATGACAACTGGTGCCCTTCCTGCCTGGGCCACTGTTGTTTGTACTCAACTTCCACACAGTGTAAATATACTGCCCTCATCTTACATTTTAAATCTCATGTAACTATTCAAACATCTTTGTGGATTGTTCATTTCCATAAACAGCAATTTGAGTTCTCTCCCTAAAAACAAAAAAATTAACAGTATACTGTGTAAATATTATTGGTACTGCTGCCTTCCACTTGGTTATGCTACCGAGTGTATCGTCCTTGAAATACCAACTTTGTATTCTTAGAGGATATGCTCAAGCCATGCCATTTTTGGACACAGGACAGGCTGGGTGTTTAACAAAGCCACTCAGTGAGGTTGAAAGGTGATAAAAGAAAAAAAATAAAATTCTGTTTCTATATATAGTCACCTCACACCTATTCCAAAGTGTCTCTCCAATCCTCCCCAATTCTTTCCAAAAGGTTCCCAATTAATTTTTGTCACTAGCCCTTGGCCAGTTCATTTTCTTTTTCTTGTGGTCGCTGATTTTTCTGCCCTCCAGATGCAAGGTGTTAATTGCCAATGCCTGTTCATTTAGTGACGGGGTTTTTTTTTTTTTTTACTGATTTTTTTGGTTCCCTGCAGTGATTCTATCAAGCATCTCATCTTTACTTGATTTATTTTGAAGCAATTCAATATTTTCAGATGAAAACATGTATTCCTTTACTCTCAGTTACACTTACTATTACTGATACTCTCCATCATTGATATTGATACAGATATAGCAGTGCAACCTATTAAATGACTACATGTATGAATCCAAATGCACCACATGAATCATTTAGTGGATGATACATTTACAGTGATGGCACAAAGACAAGTCTTTCATATTGTTTGCGGGTTTTTTGCGTTTAATTAAAACCATTAACAACAGAAATGTTTAAAATTAATGCTGGTAGTCCAAAATAAACATGTTCCGATATGACATTCAATTTAAAAAGATGATGGATGCAATGTGTTTTCCAATGTTCAGCTGGTCCTTGAAAGCTCCAAATTACATTAAAGTGACACCTTTTTTGACCTGGCGTTGTCAAGGCTAATTACCATATCCAACTTTGAAACTTGGGTGACAGTTTGGTCCAAATGAGATTCATTAATATAATAAAATATTAACCGAGTGGGAATTTCTCTGCCAAGGTGGCTCACAACTGCAGCCCACCTAGCAATGAACTGCTGCAGGAAATGCTGGTAGGTGTTGGATTGCTAGATTTGATAGAGCAGCCCATACTGGTTTGGGGGATTGAGAGCTGCAGTATGCAGGTCAATGATGGTTAAATGCTGGCGTCACTGAGTGCATTGAAAAACATTTCTATAAAAAGCACTAAAGGTGACACCAATAGGAAAGAATGAACATCCCACAGATGACAGTCTTTATGGTTATTCATGCTTAATACCTTGTTCTGCTATCCACACAAGCAGATCTGGTTTCCCTCTCTACTGTTACGGTCTCTTCTAAAGTGCTCTTATGGTAATGCCGAAGTTGCCATGTCATTTATCTCAGACATTTTCCACCACATCTCGCGCACACTTAAGGGATAATATTTCTCTTATGTCTTTTCATAGCTTGTGGGCATAACCTTATCAATGGTAGCAGTAAACAAAACTGGCTAAGGGCCTATTCCCTCTCCTGAAATGCCTTTTCAAACTGTCACATGAACATTAGAGCTTTTTGGTGCATCTCTGTTGTGTGTCAAGACACCTGTCTGTAGGCCTAGAGCAACCATCATCTTTTTGCATGTGTTGAATTCTGCTTGTCAGAGCAACACTAAGAGGTGTTTATATGAAAAGAGATATCAATTTTATCAGAGAAAAATAACAAATAAAAGCCAAACGTCTGTGACAGGCCATAGATGCACTATTTGCCCATATGAAATTCAAGAGCGTACACTGTATATGCTCTTCTCCCCACAGAAAGTAATGAACTGAAGGGTGAAACACAAACTGTCTGCTGAACAGGAGCAAGTGGGCACTCAACCGACAAAAAGCTGAACCAACATATATAAATATTAAGCTTCTCATTCCCTAGATATCCTTCCCTGAAACGCTCTAAAACGGTTTCATCTTGTTGCGAATCTTTGGTCTGAACTGGTTGGCATTTCACTGCCGTGCTGTGACGTAACTCCCCCCCCACCCCCTCCTATTCCTGTCGCCCCGTGGCGATTGGATTGCTTTTCAGTGATCTCGAGTAACCACGATTGGACAATATAAAAATATCAATGATCACCCAACCCTAACAGAGTCCATTCTGTACCTTTTAGCACACACCTGACTTTTGACAAGAGAGTGCTACTGTGTGCTGTAATTAGTTTGACAAGCTTGCGGCACACTTAAGCCCAATCATAAGACTTTAATTGGAGCCATGGGATTCAGTAAGGAGGCCAAGTGAACTGTATCAGGTCATCATTCCTATGAAGTCAAGAAGCACTATCTGCAAATAGATCCCACACTGAGGTCTCTGCTCTGACAGGAGGCTCTTGGAACCACTCATGCCTTCATATCTTCTGTGTTAATCATTGTATTTATAGTAAAAAAAAACAAAAATGCCCTTTTTCAAAACTAATACCCATTTAGACAGTTTCTATCAATTCAAATTATAATATGTATGAAAGAATGAACACTAACACAACAATTTACACTAAGATAATATTCAAATGCATGTCTTCTCCATTTCTGCTATTTTTAAACACAATCGGTTCTTGTCTAACACAAGAATAGGTCTGGCATTTGAAGACAGAGGAAATGTTAGAACAACATCCATTTAAAATGTAAAAGAAAAAATAAGGGAGTCAGCGTGCTTTGTGTGCATGTCACAGTGATTTATGTTGAGGTTGCACTGTCTCTATAATCATCCACAAGCACGTGCAAGCTCGGTTATAGAATTTTATTATGCAGACAACGGCTGCCAACTGAGGAAAAATGACAAAATGGAAGGTAAACTCCAATTAAACTCAGGGGGAAATATGACTTCTCCCTCCAAACTCCCTTCCTTCCCCTGATAAAGTGGATGATGGATGGATGGATGGGTGGCTGATCAATAGATGGTAAACAGGTGAGCAGGTGGATTGGGATGGGGTAAATGGGGACATCAACCATATTCCAGAAATTCGAATAATGTGCTATAGTTGTATGTAACAGGAGCAGGGAAAGAGATGAAACTGAGGGGGGAGACAGAGTAAAAATGGAACAACACAAAAGATCATTTATCACCCACGAAGAAAAGGTTGTTTTTTCCCCCGTTGGTACAAGTTCCTCTCAAGATAACAGTAACTCAGTCTGAAAGTGAAACTTCATCACAGCATTTTAAAGCAGTTCTGCATTTTATAAAAATTCATGTTTATAGATGCTCATACACATATATGTGTAGCACTATTATATAATATCAACTTACATTGCACAGAAACTCTTGCTGAAGGGATTGTTCAATAAGTCTTGGTGGCTTAAAACATCTTACATTTGAAGACTAAACATAACTGTATGGCTGTGCGCATTAGGCTACTACTATTAAGATGAAAGTTAAGATACAAGTCTGCAGTCAATGCACTCTCACCATGTTATTGGAATTCTTATGAATGCACACACAATTTCAGGGCTCATGAAATTCAATTTCAAACTTAACTGTTTTGCTATTTGACAACATCCAGATTGTCATGTTTGCATAAAAATGGCAGGAGAAAAAGGCTTTTACTTTCTCTTAAACCAAACTGCACACATTATAGGGCTGGGCAATTAATTGAAAAGTAACCAAACTATTATAATCTGTTAGACTATTATATAGAAATATAGTATATTTTACTTCGATTTTCTTATTTTATACTTCAGTGTTCTTAACAACTAAAAACATTAAATATATGTTACTCAGTTATAATCCAAGATTTTCTGTTTATTTTCAGTACAAAGAATTAGTGCTCCACTGTGAGGACGGAGAATCGTATGCACGTAAGTTAATATTAATTAATAAAATTAATAATTTAGTAATCGTTTGAGGTAAATGTTACAATTAATCATGATATTGATTTTAGGCAATTTTGCCCAGCCATCATTTGCCATTCACCATAATAGCAGTCTTCAGCTATTATGTATATACTGAATGAAACGAGTCCATGTAATGTGAAAGGGTCACTAGTACTGCCAAATTCACTGAGAATCAACACCAACTCTGTAACTCTACACAGCTCTCACCCACTTTTACCTCAGTTTTCCCGGCCACGCATAAACTCACCGCTCTCACCAACTCTTACATTCAACTGTTATAAGCAAACCAACTCAGACAAGCCAAGTGTAGCTACCTGATCAACAGCAAACAAAGAGCAGAAGTTAACTAGTGGCTGGTGAGCGAGTGAGTCACGCATCTTGTAAGCTGAAGCGACACACTAATAGTTACAGGATTGGACACGGCAGCTGCCCAGTGGTACAGTATAAGCCACACATTAATAGTTACAGGATTGGACACGGCAGCTGCCCAGTGGTACAGTATAAGCCACACATTACACAGGTAATTCTCTGACACAAGTGCCATGAAATAATTTTACACGCCTATTAAAACAGAAAGGGAGCTCCTCTCTCAGGCGCTTCAATATCCACTGCTGGCAGTCTTTCTTTCACAGTGATACAGTTCAAGGTTTTTAGGTCACCCATCTATTGTCTCTATTGCATCTACATTCAGCTACTCTGTGGCGAATCAGAGTAAGTGTTAAGCAGTGTTAGAAAATCTGTTTATTATTTCTTTTAAAACCTAGACTAAATGTACAAGCCAAAGTTGAACACTGTCAGTGGAATATTTATATACCCACATCAGAAAAGCCAAACATGAAGTCTGGCACGAAAACATTGTGCTGGGGCAATAGCTGCCAATTGCGCCAGTTTACTGCAATCAAACTAGAGGCAGCCGAGTTTCCCCTTGTGCATGAAATGTGCTATATAAATAAAAGGTTGCCCTGTCTTTTCTTAATTGCCCTGCCTGTTGTGCTGCCACACCTCCAGAGGAATGAGCAAGCACACCAGATGGTGGTCCCTGTCCTCATTGCCATAGGCCATCCAATGCTCCTACAAACAAGTAAGAAAGATGCCATTTAAACCCCTTGCTGGGTTTGCTAGGAGCACAAACAGCAGGTCACTTTGACAGTGGGGTTTCCGTCTGTTCTCTCCTCATAAATCTGCAATGTTCTCACTGGACACAAGTAAGCTTTCACTGCTCTGCTGAAACGAAGGAAGTGGGATGAAAGGCAGAGAGCTGGAAGGCCAAACTGCTATCTGGAAAACCTCAGGATGCAATAAAACAACAGCAGCAGCTTTTGCAAAGTATATACAAGAGGGATGAACAGAAAGTGCATTTAGTTCCGTTCAGATGTTCATCCAATATGAGAGCAAGCAGTAGAGTAGTAATTTAATCTGTGTTTCCTGCAATGATTCTAACAGGGCATCACAGAGTGTCTAACTTGATAGTTAGGTCCAGCAGAGGTATGCCACATTTTCTGTCCAAACTATGATGTTATGATGATAGCCAATGAGGGAAACTGAAAAAGCAGAAAGATGCACCCATAGGTTTAAATAAGTCTTGCCCTGGTCAAGCAATAAATTCCTAAAGGAACGTAAAAATATCTGCAGTCCACTGCACTTAAATAAAATGAGGTCTTTCACTCAATAACCACTTACTGTAAAGGCACGAATGAACTAGTTTATACAATTCTCACTCTCATAGTCCAAATTGCATGGCAATTGCATGAACCTGTGTTCCATTTATGGAGGACAGGTTCCACAAATGTTGTCTGTGTCCCTGTACTGTGGGAGTTTGATTATATCTAAGAGCTATCCCTGCAGTAAACCAGGGGCTATCAAAATCAAGGAAAGCTGCTCTACTCTCATTCTCTCCAAAATAATGTAATGAGATGTGATGAAAAAAATTTGGTTAATGGCATGTATGTTGTTTGGATGGAAAGATACTCATGCCAACCCTTGTGTGACAGGCAAGGCTAAACCTTTTCATGTATATTGTGATAAAGTCCCTCCCCACAGGAGTCACCCATGTCTCGGTGGCTGGGATGAAAGTTGCACTCAGATTGACTTGATTTTAAATTCACAATGCTTCACAACAAAATCAGGGAAGCTGGCAGGAGTGCATGCTCCCCTACCTGTTTGCATCAGAAACCACTGACACATTGTCTGTGCAAATCAATACATGGTGGCTCTGCATGAAGTGAAAGAAGAGTCAAGGTTAGAAACACTGTACACAGTTCCAAATAATTTATGTGGGACTGGCTCTGCATGGCTTCCCACATACTGTTCACTCTGCTGGAGCTGTGATGGAACCACCAACAGGATAGTAAAAGGCCTTGGAGGAAGGGTGGACATTTGAGCTAAATAAATGGGCTTCTGCAGGTAGGTCATTTTCCCACCCTGTCTCTTGAGTTAAGGCCAGGGGTGTTTTTAATTTGCACGTCAATATAATTTTTTGAACTGTTGTTTTTGTCATGAAAACTTTAACACAGCGAATAAAGACCAATCACCAAGACCATTAACCAATCACGTTGTGCGAAACGGACGTCACAACTCCTATGATATTGGCGAACCTGTTGCTTGCATTTCTCATCACCCTGTATTATATGACAAAGGACACAAAAATTATAAAGACAATGAACTCAAGGACAACGTGTGGAGCAGCATCGCCGGATGCAGGACAGTGAGTAGCTTTGTAGTTTATTTTTGGATGTAGTAGAGTTGGTAGCAAGGCAACAGTGTTTTCAAGCTTTAGAAAATCTAGCATGTGACAAGAGCCTTTGGCTGATCACAGGTCATTTCAGAGAGAGGGCGCATTCCTATTGGCTGTTCTACAAAAGCAGATGCGCGTGCATGTCCCTTCAGGTGGTGAAGGGCCTGATTCAATGGTGGAAAATCCTGCAACTTGTGATGAATTTCCAATACCTTCTTTGTCTACAACAGTGTATACACAGAGCTTGAGGTTCCTTGTGTTCGATGCCATGGCGCTCATATCAATGAGTGGCAAAGAGGCATGATGACAAACAGTGGGGAATAACTTTTGTGGGGGGGACAGTGGTGTACCTGGAGCACCTACAACCAATACAATTGGCTAGACAAATCTGTGGCAATCATGACAGTGAGACTACAGTACAGTGTTGCTGACTGTATGAGCTATGCGAGGTCTAAGGAAAACATTTCAGTAATGGCTTCACAGAGCCAGATAAATGACCAGATCATTAATACCAGAACGCTTTAACATTAAAAAGGTATACATCTGTATAAACTCTATGATGGATGTACATACAGCGAACAGAATTAATACAACATTGGCAACTTAATGACTTGTGAGCCACCGACATCGATTCTGGACTCTAGAATTCCAGTGCAAGGAGGATAATGTGGTCTTTCAACTTAATAGTATGTATTTTATTAATCTTCATATTCCTTTAAGTAAATAATTTGTTTTGTAGTCATCTTCCCTCAAAAAATAATTAAATCAAAGAACCAAAATCATTTTGCATTCTAAACCACAAGATAAATTCCCCAAATGGCCTTGGTGGTGAAAAAATATATATTGTTCATATTGTTATCATAGTTCACTGCTCCAGCAATCCCTCTGGACGGTGACGGCAGAAATGTTTACAGACAGCAATCTTCCCAGCTTCTCCCTCACGCCCTGTGGTCCTCAACCTTGTGTGACAACACTTCATCAACTGTTCCTCTTTGCCTATACCTTCTCCACTCCTGTCCTAAAACCCTCCAGTTCTCCCTCTCTTTCTGCCAACTGCCTCCAATTTCTCATTAACCATCACAATGGTACTCTAGTATCAGTGGTAAATTGGACTACCCCAAATTATTGTAGCTGCCTGGCAAGGTACAGTGGAGGGGAGAAACACAGAATCAGTGAGAGTATCAGGAAGGGCAATCTCTAAGCCTGGAAAGAAGAAATTCCCAGGGAAAACAGATGGCATTCCATACTTCATTAATCACCAGCCAGGATGACAGACTAAATTGGAAAGGCAGGGACCCTGATTCAGTCTTCATCAACCTCTCCTCATTTTTTCCTCCTCTCTTTCCTTTTATACACCTTCCTCTGTCTTCATCAGTTGTACCTTTCCCCACCCCAGTCTCACTTCTCTCCATTTTTTTTTTGTTGCCTCCCACGCCCACTCTGTCATTGCGTCTTTACCTTCAACCATAACACCTTGTTCTCTCCTGAACCTCATACAGAACAACAGGCTCTTTGTTCCAAAATGGCATAGGTCCATTGCAACTTGTATTATATTTTTATCTTCAGTAATGTGCAGCCATTTGTGCACTGCACTTTCCAGAGATCATATGGCAATCAGTCGTGAGCTGGATTAAATTTGCAGTCCAGTGTTTAGAATTGTGTAGAAATACATAGAGCAAATATTCTGCATAAATTTTCCATAAAATGTAAATGTTTTAATAAACCATATAAAAAGGTGGAGTGACTATTGTATTATCTGGATCAAAGACGTAGCCTTGATCAGTCATACTACGTATCACAGTCCAGCTGTGATATAATCAGTGAGTGAGGACGACATCCTGCCCAATCTTTGATTTTATTGTACATTGTTTGTATTGACTTAAATACAAACTTGAGTTTTACAGTTGTATACCCCCATCCCTCCAAGTTGCTATGCCTACCCTCCGATTTTTCTACATTCTTTCTGTAACAAATTTTATGAGCTGCTCGGTGACTGAAATGTCAGAGTTAGAGGAAATAGCAATCCTGGAGCAGGGGCTATTAAAGATCATGTGGCAAAATGGACACTTATTTACATTTACAGTACATAAAAATATAATGGATTTTTCTTTGACTTACTGTATGCTATAGCAGAGTCTCTCATCTAAACATCAAACTATAAGCTGAAATGTCATTCATGAACTTGAACAGAAGAATGTGTGACTGCTTTGCTGCTATTTTTACAATTTTCACATGGAAAACAGCGCTTTTCTGCCAAACTGCTCCAGGTTCTCATTCTAACTTTAACATGAGCAGCACTCTATTGCTCTCCGTTTCATCTCCCCTTTTGACCCTCGCTTGTAACATAGATGCACAGATCTCCAGCATACACAACTGCTGGCTGTTTGATGGATTAAGACAGGGCTTTTGGGAGACCCTTGAACCTGAGCTCCTTCATCACGCACAGATCATTACTCTTGAAGAGACCCAGGAAACTGCATCACCCAAGTCTAGTTAGTGGTGGTCATGGTGGTGCTGATGCTAGTGTTGACAGTTGAAGAGGAAAATAGAGCCCGACTGCTACATTGTAGGGATGAAGGAAAAAATAAATAAATAAAGACTCACTTTAGTATCATGATTCATTATTTTACAATTATTAAAAATCAATATCATCATATCATTATTTTACAGAGTATTGTTTTGGCATTTCTGCTTTCTTTTCTTGAAAGTCACAGTAAAGAGACAGGAAGGACTCAGCCTTGATACATGGTACACATTCTACCAGATGAGCGACCCGGGCACCTCTATGGATGGATGGTACTGTAGCTGAGAGCACAAGAGAGACAGAGAAGGTTTACTTCAAGCTCCTAATGCCACTCAGCAGAAGGGGGGGGGGGGGGAAGCGTGGAGCTCCGAACACAGGGTCAGAGATGTTGTAATGATCCCATTACGTATCAATTACCCACTGACATGTTCTCTTCCTGACAACGGATGACGGAAGCATGTGATGCGTCATTATTCCAAGGTCTTCTTGGGGTCGCTGTGAGTTAATTAAGAAAACAAATGGTTAATTATATGGTCTATTTACCCCTGAAATGGGGATGTGTTGATGAAGGGCTTCAGCAAGTCGTTTAAAAGGTTTCTGATGAATGTGCCATTTTGATTTCAGTATGAAAAGATCAAAATGTCACATAATGGCAAATTAATTTCAATTCAATTAAATTCCTTTAGACTGAAAAGTGTGTGTGCATGCATGAGTGTGAATTTCCATTTGAGTACAGTTTCACGTAGGGCTATGATTTTCATTTATCAATTAATATGTTGAATAATTTTCAGCTTCATCAATTAAAAAGGTTTAAATGATAAAATGTCAGAAAATAGAGACAATTCGCAAAGTCCCAAGGTGAGGTCTTCAAATTATTGGCTTTGTTCAACAAAGTCGAAAAACCAAAAATATTCACTTTACAGTGATTTAAAACAGAAAACTAATGTATGTTAGAGTTTTGTTGAATGGCAGTATGTTACATTTTAAAGCCTCTCTCTCGCTCTCTCTCTCTCTCTCTCTCTCTCGTTTAAAGCAGTAGTGCTATTTACCACGCAGTTATTGAGTACTTACGTATGTCTGTGTTTCAGTTTTGAGATGAAACTTGTTTTTCATAACCTTTCAAATAAGGACCTGAATAGAGTAAAGTATGTAAGATTGGCAGAGTGATATGATAGACAGTGAGATGTTCAGTCGTCCTACTGTTGAAGGGGACATTAAAGTGGACCAAGTGACACAGATGAAGCTGTCCCGCACTCTTGCTTTACCCTCATCCAGAAATGAGTTTCAATTTAGTAACTATTAAGTTATAGTAACCAGTGTTACACTAGCAATCCTACATTACAGAAGCTGTAAGCAGCTTTTAATTAGCATTTGTGCTTGATAAATTACATATTTTTTCAATCAAGTAATTCACTAATCAACAAATAATTGTAGCACAAATCCCATGTATAGCTATGTTGAAGTCCTACTTATCATCTCTAAATTTAATTTGTTTCCATTTGTTGTTGTTCAGAAGAGTGCTCCAGAAACGTAAACCTTTGGTGCATGTGAGGTGGGCATTTAGCCAGGTTGTGCGTGTGCGCTAATGTGCTTACTCAGAGTAATACTTGGATTCTCCTGCCGACGCCTGACTGTTTCCGTTTTCTTTACTCCTCAGACGTTTGTGTCAGGCAGTGGTCAACAGGAGTGAGACCACCCACTGAATAGATTCTTCAAGTGGTATATTCCTGAGCAGTGGAGAATTCACCCTCTGAGGTAGATAAAAAAATATATATATAGCATGATTACCTGCTTCTCAAGTCTGTAATCATTTACGCTTCTAAATAACTGTATGGCCCCTAAACTAATTCAATCAGCATTTCTTTGAAGATCCACTATGAATTCTGCCCATTTAACTACAGGCTGCAGTGACAGACTGAAAAACTGAAATCTTCTTCAGTTGTGACAGATCCGCTAAGTATTGAGTGCCGTTATTACAGGCACTCAAGTCAAAGTCATTCAGAGAGAAAAATTCAGTCGTTGTGAATGAGCATAGCGTTGTGATTTTATCCTGTCTGCTGAGGGAATCAAACCAATTACCTTTGCTGCTAGTCGGATTTCAGTCAGAAAATAATGACAGCTTGTTCAGTGGCCTATCCTACCTTTTCTCTGTGTGATCTTTATAAACTGTAGCAGGATAAACAACAATCAAACTTCATAAGATTCTCCATGCCACCATTTATTATTGCATTTGGCAGAATCTAGCAGGATTGATCGAAAATGACCTGCTTGACAATCCTATATTACTTGAGAATGTTGAGTGAAATGTGACAGAGGTCAGCCCAGTCTCCCCAAGATTTACATTCATATTGGATGATTCTGTATCACACAACATTCATCCAGTGCCCTCCATCGGTGACAAAGAAGAAAGAAGCCCTTCATGTAGAAATGCAAAAAATGTCAGGGGTGGTTGACCATATTTGCCATAATCACAGTCTGTCGCCTTAATCATACCTTTACCATGTGTGACTATTGTAGTAATAAATGATTTTTAAAAATATGTTATTGAACTTTATCTGGAGTTTTACAGAGTTGTTCGACATGAACATTTTGACTAGTGAAACGACCAAAGTGGCAGTTGCAACAGAAATCTCCAATGTTGCATGTAGTGCGGTTGTATAGTACAGAACAACACGTCCCGGCTCCACACGGAGCTTGGGGCTCATTATGTTCGATGCCATGGTGCTCGTATTGACGTGGCAAAGAGGCATGATGACAGACAGTGGGGAATAACTTTTGAGGGGGGACGGTGGCGTGTGTGTGGTGTACTAGCCTCTCATCCCGCTGCTGGACGGCGTTGCAGCTGCCTCTGAAGCCTGGGGCGCTCTGCTGGAGGGGCGTCTTTGAGAAGACAAGTCGCAGCGGGAGGGACCGCGGTCCCGGTGAGGCTCACGCTGTGGAGAGTGAGCACTACGAGTATAATAAGGTATATAATAAGGTTTCGCAGGGTAACAAACTCCTGCGGCTGCTGGTCAAAGTTGTGGGTTTGGTGGGAGGGGCTTAGCGGAGTGATACAAGGCAGCAGAGAGAGGCGGAAGGTTTTGCATAGGTTG
>LKNJ01001666.1:61885-85083 GCA_002120245.1 Maccullochella peelii
AAAAAAAAAAAAAAAAAAAAAACCATTCAAGAGTAACTTAACTCCCCCTGAAAATCCAGTTTTTGCTGACCTTCAGTGGTTTCTTTTCACCTTACCTCAGTGATGTACAGGGCTGTGTCTGGAATCATTCACTACATAGTACTATATAGTGAGTTCGCCATTTTGTAGTGCTGTCCGAATGTGAGAATGATTATGCCCCATGTAGTGGACTCAAAGTATCCCACAATGCACCTTGAAAAGTAGTGTACAGTCGATGGTCACTAACCAAGCACTATATATCATGCATTGCGCTGAAATATCAGATATGAAATATCAGACGGACGAGAGGATAGGAGAAAGCAGCGCAAAAACGTTTTTCCATGTCGTCGATGAGCTCACTATATAGTCCTCTACATTGAAAAGGGAGCAGTTAATTAGTTAATGATTTCGCCACAGGCCATATGTACTCCAGGATGCCATGACATCACTGTTGGATGTATTAACAGGTTCAACAGAGCACATTTCTGACCACACCTCTTTCGCCTGTTTCAGGCTTGAACCAGAGAGGACAGTGAAACACTGCTGTTCAGCCTGGTGTTAAAAAAAAAAAGGTCAAGAGCCCTGCATGCTCTCTGCTATTGAGAATGTTGATGAGATTTATCAGGATGAAGTTATTTCAATTTATATGAACTTATTATGAATTATTTCGTTTTCTGTTTACAGATTTAACTTACAGAGAGTTACATTTGATTAGCTTTATTTATACAATTACATTTCTTATCAATATATTTATTTTACTGACTATTAATATACTCTATCACATCTAGTCTTAGATACAAGCATGATATCAAGGACAGAATAACTAGTCAAAACATGATGGTATGCTAATGAGGTCTCTGTAGGAGGCTTCCCTCCACTGAGTGACCTTCCTCTCTGAACTGGACACATCCAACAAAACACAGAGCATGAAGGGGAGGGTACGCCAAGGGAACACAGCAGAAAGTTAATGAACAGCCTTCACCACTGACAGGGACTGTTTGCAGAGGTGGACACATGCACATACTGTAAATAGATGGATGCACAATCACACCTGTGCTAGCTGACAGGTCCACAAACCATCCCGATGCACACAAGCATCGCAACTGGCATTTCTGCAGCCCTTCGTGCTATCCCCTCTCATTCATTTTCGCACTGTCTCCTCCCCGTGAGAGAATTAAACAGTGGGGAAATCAATGTGCTCTCCCTGAGGTCCTGAGAAAAAGGAAGTTGTGGCTGTTGTAAGTGGGAGAAAGAGAGCTCGTCATTTTCAGATGTTTAATTAATTTCCCAGGTCCCTGAGGCTGAAGGCTGCGGGATTTAGAGGAAGGGCAGAAGTGAGGGAGGGATGAACAAAGGTGAACGAATGCCCTGGGTGAGGTTTGTAGGATACTTAAGTCTACCTGTAAAGATGATCGATAGATGTACCAAACCAGTTAACGCCATACAGTGTTCCATTCAATTCAATAAATACTTTATTTCTCTTCCTTGTTGGAAAAAAGTAAACCTAAAAGTAGCAACAGACGTAACAGCTAGTTTTCAATGGAAAAAGAAATACCAATTTCTATGGTAAGCTTACAACACCTGCATGATGTAATTCCAGTCTAACTGTGAGATTCCACCTACTGTTCACTATTCAACTAGACGCTACCAGTCTAAAAATGATGCGAGGTGAACACCTAGATTGCTTAAGAGAAAGATTCAGAACTCTGTTGGTCTTTTATGAACAGCAAAAAGACACAGCCCACTCTTTACCTTTTAAAAACGTCAGTGATACAAAGTGGTGTTTGTTTCTCAACAAAAAAAATAAAAAAAATCATCTTTGGACAACCACGAATAATACAGAACTGACATGCAGAGAGCATACAAACTAGACAAGAACAAAGTCCTTCGATTTGTGGTACCGTATGGCTAACGTTAATCAGCTCAACAATGCCAACAATACTTTCCCTAAACTTTTTTTTTTACTACTTAAGACATTGTTCATAATTTAAAAAGCTGCTTTTGCGATTTCATAATTGCAATTTTGATACAAAAACTAACCCCCGTGACTTATGGGTAAAGAGGCTGACCATGAGCGGTCCTTGGTTCGATCCAGTCACGGACCTTTGGTGCATCTCTCTCCCTTGTTTCCTGTCTTCGCTCTACTATCACTCTCTAAAATAATAATGAAAATATATCATTCAGCCCAAAAAGGCCCCTTGGACAGGTTGGCAGCCATTCAAATGGTCCACTGTCTGTCGACACAAAACCAAGAGTCTTATGACAACAGGTTAGAACCCTAACTTTCAAGTTAACTGAACCATATTAGAGGTATTATGTAAAACACATAATTAGGAAATTACATCCAAGACTGGAATGGAAGAAATCATTTATGTTGAGACACAACTTGTCTCTCTTTTTGGCCTTCTGCATAGCAGGTAATGTCCGGCAGTTTTACACATTTTTATGTTTCACAACTGACTTGTTCTCCTGCGTACTGCATGTATTTCATACTGTAAAAGGGTCAGTGCACCCAAATTCCAATAAGTACTTTTTCCATTTACCCTTAGTGGAATCTAGCCATGAAGATTCACTCCCAATCTGCAGATATTGCTGTGAGCCGTCTGTCACTCAAACAGTAACTTTCTACTGAAGACATGAACAATGAAAAATGTTCAAAGTGAGATGAACATTGCTGCTGGAAAGACACATTGCTGTTGAGGTATTTTTTTTCAATGCTCTGAGGAGCACAAACAACATTTCAGTCCACTTTGTAGCATGGTGGCAGAGGTTTCAGGAGGAGATAACTAAAAAGGCCAGTAAACCAAAACTATCCATACGGTGGGCAACTACAAAGTGAGAAAACCTGTTTTTGGGTGAACTGACCCTTTAATGATATGATACCTACTGCTTAAATATCAAATATAGCATAATATAATCAATTCTTATTTACTCCATTTTTATTTATTTTCTTTGTTAAGTTACATTATTACTTTTAATGCTCTTCCCTCACAAAGATAATAAAACCATCTTTCTTGAATCTTGGGTTGATATAACTCACACGAGTACCTCGTATTTGTCTTTCCCCTCTCTTTACTAGAGGCATTCTCTTGATTTAAGCACAAGGACATCAAACTAATTAGAGTGACCAATACTTTCACATCTCATTGTGTCCCACATAATTACATAATTGAAGCTCCTGCCCACTAATTATTTTGGATTAGACATTGAAAGCAAGTGTGCTAATTGAATATGTAGCAGTCTAAAGGAAGCACCTAAAATACAGCCACACTGTGTGGACGTGGATCAATATACCATCTACATACAGATCAAGGTATTACAATAAACAACCATATTTTTCCCCCTTCCACATTCCCCCTCACTAGGGCCCATCATTATGCTGCCACAGCCAGGCTGTATAATGTAGCTCTCCCTTGCTACCTTTATCTGGAGGGTACTTCACACATATCGTAAAGTAGTTTATAAAATATGTTCTATATATTCTGACATGTTTATTATAATGAATCATGCATATCTAGGGATATGATTAAGTCATTCATGTTGACATTTTGTTTTACTGATTTTAATCCACATTGCAGGATATACATGGATATCGGGCTGTCTAATCCAGCTTTATGGAGTAGCCCCTTGTTCTCCTCTGGGAGGCTGAATGACTGGCACCATGAGCATTATGACTGGACTGAGAAATTGGAAGTAAATAATAGCTGTGCACTCCGTACCTCTGTTCTGTAACCCTGCGGTGGAGGGTGGATGCCCGTGGAGCTGAAATATGGAGCTGTCAGGGAGAGAGGCACATAGCCGCAGAGAGGACACTGTGACCCAGCCAGGGAGTGTGCTGGAGAGGTGGCTGAATTTCTTTAGACTGCCTTATGACTAATATGCCTGTGCTTCTATTTCAGTCTGAATTAAACAGTACCTTGATCACTTTTTGAACAGCCACCATAGCTGAACAAAAACAAATAAAAATAAAAATAAAAGACATGAGTGCCACTGCAGAAAGTCCATCAACAGTAGACCCAAGAAAGGATGTCTCAGTACCTACACTTTTTAAATTGAGAAGTATTTTACAATGACTTCCAACGCAGCTCAGCCAATCATAATCAAGGACCTAAACTATCAGTTTAAGTTCCGTTTTCATGTTCTCTTCCTCACTTACTAAGAAAAAAAATCATTTGTATTAGGCTACAGACACGCTTATCAAAATATGTGGCTTGGTTAAGAAAAGCAGCTTTGACATTACAAATGTCTAAGAACCAAAAAAAGTGTCTCGACTACAGTAAATATACATAACATGGATATAGAAGAACACAGTCAAAACCCTCACTTGGCTGGCTGATTAAACACCAGACAAAATGATATTTTGTACATCTTCTGCTTGTGTATACGCATTCTGAAACAACAACAACCAGAAGGAATGCAGCACCGGTGGTCGTTACAACAATTACCTTGAAAAAAAACTGCCATATTACCTTTAATGCAAGTGTGTCAGGACATGCTTCACACACACATAATGTAGCCCATTTTTATGTTTACCACGCTCTGAGCTGGTTTATAACACAGGGCAGTGACCTGGAAGGGATTTCAAATGGATGCTGAGAGGAGCACCTTAAGAGTGCTTAATTCATCGCCTAATCAGAGTAATGGCTTTATCGATATGTTGAACCACTAAAATCAGGTAATGAAAAAGTCCTCTCCAGTGCAACCAGCACAGGGATTGATCAACACTGAGGTCCAATGAGTCAATGATAGCACTAGTGTGTGTGCGCATGGGTGGTGAAACTGCATGATAGTGCAAGTGTAAATATCCATATGCTTCACTCCCTACTAGCCCATGCATGTTTGCAAGATGAATAATTACTCTGGTAAAGATTTGCAGAGGACGCTGAAATTCAGAAATCTAAATTAGAGTAAGCTAGGTGTAGGTTGAGTTATTAGCGGTGCTGAGTGGCCAATAATGAAACGAGAGCGTAATCGGTGCTTGTGTGTCTGTGCATTAGTGCATACATGGAGGTGTACAGCACATGATTGTGTCAGCTACGTGAAATGTGTAAAAATGCATGCATGTGTGACTGTGCATGGGAGGTGTAGGGGCACACTGTGGCCAGGTGATAACAGCAATGAATGGCCCTGCCAAGTATCTAATGAAGCATTAGTGACAGACTGAGGGAGGACACTCTTCGCCTCCTCTGCAGCCGATGCGCTCTTTGCCATTTTTCATCCGGCATGCAGAGGGACTGGACTGAAGATAAAAGGGACAACTGGAGGGGTAGAGAGCGGCATGGAGGAGGCGCTTTTGACGAGCGCTCAACTTAAGGAGGGGGAATGTCAGCTCAGCGAAAGCATGAAAAAGGCGGCAAAAATGGGGCATCTCATTTATAACCTTCATTAGCGAGGAGCATTTGCTGAATATGCACAATCCAAGATGTCTATGTATCAGGAGTGGCATTATTGGGTGTCGCCTGAATGTAAGAACAGGTTGTTGAAAGAGCATGTGAGGATGTCACGGTTAAGCAGTAATGAAATACTGGTCCAGTCAGACGTACAGTATGATTGGGGAGGTGGGAGGGGAGCGGTCCATTCATTCTCCTCCATCAAAACAAATAATGGTATGACTGCTTGAAAAGAGGAGGAGCCCACCTGTCATCTAGACACTGCTTACATAGTCCTGAAGAAAGTTTTATTTTCCCCCCCCCCCTTTTAAAGACATCTGAAAACGTTTTCCATATCACAGAAAGATATGATGCAACTGCTAGTATTGGGGCATCCTAACCTTCGGAATAACAATATGTTATTATGTGTGGCAACATCTCAGCACAAGGCAGGAAATCAAAAAATCTTAGACCAAGAGCTTCCATTCTTTGCTGAAATTGACACCATTAGGCTACAATACCTCACTGAAGCCAATAACTACTTCACAATAACTTCCTGCCTTCTTTTAAAAACACTGAAAAGTATTAGAACTCAAACAGCCATGATCTGCAACAACACTTAAAACTCATCACAAAATGCAGTTTTTCTGTCAAAGAAAATTTCACCCGTAAGTGTTTTTTTCCCCCATCACACTCTCAGAAAAAGGCTTTTTGTACACTAGCTTGTTGCTGACGCTATACAGGTGTAATATGTTACCCTTCGCGCAAAGCAATTTTTGCACCATCGCAATTTGTGCCTTCATAAGTACAATTATACTCCCCTAATGACCAAAACGTATAATCATATAATCAAAGGCTGTGCACACACACACACACACACACACAGGTGACTTTAATTACTTTGACTGATTAGATTAGTTCTCAGTTCGTTGTGAATTAATGAGCCTGGTGACCTCACATGAATAGCTCCACCTACAACCTGAGCAGAGGTCTCATCAGCAACTCAAACACCTGTGAATATCAGAGTGTTACTTTTATTATTGTCATGTTTATATTTATTCCTGTTCTTCCAAATGTGGAATGCCCAATTGCTTCTCTACTATATTTTTTGCTGCTTATAACTCCCAGTCTCGTCCTGTCAAGGAAGGACAGAAGGAGGCTGTGTTAGCAGACCAAACAGTGGGAGTCACCAGTGGTATGGCGTGGGAAAAATTGTTATGCAGCAAATTAAAACAAATTTTCTAAAACACTAAGACCACAGAGTGTACCACATATCGCTGCTAGTGCTGCTTTACAAGCAAGGCTAGCCTATTTATGTTTCTGGAATACAAAAAACACATAATTTGGTTTGTTCAAGTACATAATGTCTCATAAGACATACTGCAAAGTGTATTATTATAGTCTATGGAACTGCACCAAATTCATTACAGCTGGTATGTCCTCATTCACATCAAAATGTATCAAATACGCTACATGACACCCCATATCTATAGCAGGAAAAAAATATCCTTCTTACAGTATTCTTTATTTAGCTACAAAGATCCCATTATACAGAGCATCTCAGAAGTCCAAGAAGCAACAACTAGACCTTTAGCAAAGGTAACAAACAAACACACACAGCCAAGTAAGTTATTTATTAACTTACAACTAACCATGTACAATTTGTGAAATTCCAGATTTATCTGGCCCTAGTAGGTTCTGTCCACGGTGCTAAGTGTTTTGTTGTTGTCACTGCTGTTGTTGTTTAGACAACACGAATTCAACACGCAATTCTGTATAGGCTAATATTACACAAACATCCAGGCAAAGAAGGAACATTAGAGCAATATATCACAAAAACACCTGCGCAATAATCAACCACAGAGCCACGGCGGGAAGTTTTGTCATCAATAAACCACAGAGCGAGCAGAGAGAGGAGGGTGTATTAGCGTTACCACCTACCGGTTTCTGAAGAGGAAGACCCACGGATGTAGACAACGTCCTCAAGTGTCCAATAACCACCTTCCCACTGGACTTTGCGTCTTCCATAAAAGAATACTCCGCTCATATTTTGGCGAGGTATTTCGTGTCAACAGTCTCCCCTCTTCTCCGGACGTTACACTGTTTTGAAGTCCATTTTCACAGTAACGGTAGCGTCCCGTCCGGTTCTCTTTTCAGTCCGTGTGGTAACTTTGGGAAGTTGTTTTCCAACAGAACCCAACACACCAGCGTACATTACTGCTGGCTAACTAGTCTTGCAACAGTACGGTAGCTGATAACATGAGCAACGCTACAAAAAGTAGGTAGCTCTCCTGGTTGTTAACGTTGCATTTGAATGAGGCTGTTAACTTTCTGGTCTAAAGTTGTTTGTTGGCTTACGTGGACACGTGTTATTGGTCAAAACATACTAGTTTGTTAATTGGAGGATAATTTCACCTGGCTTCCATTCGGCAGACTTGTGATGACTGCCGCTTCCGCCAGTAGGCCTATCCTGTATCACCACACAAACTTACTGACATAGATCAACATTTGCAATCCAAATGGGGAAGAAATGGTCGTGCCAATGCATCAAAATAAAGTAACTGATGTGACAAAGAAAATTATTAATATGCTCAATGAAATGAAAATAGTAAATTAAACAGTAGCCGGCCTCTCCTCTTGTTGGCCAAAACACAACTGGGAGTCACTGGTGCTATAAGAAGTACACAATCCCTAGGGGCAAGGGCCCTAACGGCCCACATCTCGGACCAGAGCAGCGCGTGACGGCTACCTGGCTGAACTGCTGCTGCGTCTCGCACGCGTGTTTTCCCTCTCCCCGGCAGAATCCTGCTCTCCTTCGCGTGAACGCGCATTCGCTTGTTCTCAGTGCTGCTTATTTTCATTTAGTTCGATCTGCCTCTTAGTTTTACATCTGCGCTCTTCCTTGAGACAAAATGAGTGTTTATACACTTTCTACCACTCACCAAAGACCAGAACATCACAAGAGGAGCAACTTATCACAAAAAAGCGATCCTATATTTAAGGTTTTAGGTTTTAAGATGAACACATCAATGCGAACATCAGAATTGCACTAGTGATAGACGAGCCATAATGTACGCCATAATAGCCACGATAACAAACTACGAGAGCACTTAGAATGCTTAATAGTTTACAAGTAGGCTAATACATTTATATAGGCCTATTATATTATTTATACTGCCAAAATTCAGCCCCCCACCCCTATCTATTGTTTGCAAATTCTGAGACACTTCAAATTTATTGTGGATACATGTTTGGGTCACTGGATGGTACCCTAGAAAGCACATGCTTGTAGTCACAACAGGGACCATTTTGCAGTGGGGAGTAGGATTTTGGCAGGCCCAGTGTTATGCTGCCAAGATTAAACCCCCCTCTTCTATCTATTGTTAGCGAAGTCTGAAACACTTAAAATTTATTAAGGTTACATCCAGGGGCGTTGTTTCAGAAAAAGCCAAGGACCTACTATCCTATTGAAATCTCTGTCACCTTCACAGTGCCTAACGTTTGCATGTAATGCAGGACTTAGAGAGCAGTGAAAACGCCTTTCATCGGATCTATTTTGGCGCATATTTCAGCACCATGGACTAGAGGGTGGATACCCGACAAACATTTTGAAATGATGTTCGGCTTTGGGTCGGGTTCAGTCACATCATTCTTGACATGGTGCTTCCTGTTCAGTGCTGAACTGAATTCAAGAATGCATTGAATTACATGTTAATTTCTAGTAGGTAACCAAGAACTGTTCAAAACACAGCAAAACATTTGTGTTAGCCGCCTGGCTCCACTGAGGAGGGGACACTGGCAGCTGCTCAGGAACAACAGCAATTTTAAGGCGATACATGTGAAATTAGTTTCTTATTTTTATTTATTTCTTTAAAAAAAAAAAAAAACCCGCAGCCCCAACCCTCCATCACAATGGTGTTGATAAGAGTGACTGTTATTGGTATTTGTAATGAGTATAAGTAATTATTAATAAACATTGTATACCACCTTTCTTTAGTTAATTCATCTTTTCTTGGTGTGCATATATGTATTTATTGAGAATATACTTAAATTTTACAATAATTGGTTTAAGAATGTAACTAAAGAAACAACCTTTTCTGTAAGTCAAAACGTGTTCGGCTAGGGTACCATCCAGTGACGTAAAGATGTAACCACATAAAATTTGAAGTGTCTCAGACTTTGCTAACAAAAGATAGGGGGGGAGTTGAATTTTGGCAGCATTAATGTGAGGCTGCCAAAATCCTACTCCCCACTGCGAAAGGGCCCCTGTTGATACTACAAGCATGTGCTTTCTAGGGTACCATCCAGTGACCTAAAGATGTATCCACAATAAATTTAAAGTGTCACAGAGTTTGCAAACAATAGATAGGGGGGGTGCATTTTGGCAGCATAAAACTGGGCCTGCCAAAATCCTACTCCTAAAACCTCAAATATAGGATCGCTTTTTTGTGATAAGTTGCTCCTCTTGTGATGTTCTGGTCTTTGTTGAGTGGTAAAAAGTGTATAAACACTCATTTTGTCTCAAGGAAGAGCGCAGATGTAAAAGAGGCAGATTGAACTAAATGAAAATAAGCAGCACTGAGAACAACCTAGTTGTCAGTATAAATGTTCTCCTTAGGGTGAACAGGTCATTTTGAGCATTGCTTCACATATGCATCTTTTTTACTAACAGCTACTGCTCTGATCTTTAGCCAAACAGGAGGAGAGGAATGAGAACAAAATCTTAATTTTTACCTCACCAAAAAGGAGGAGAACGAGAAAAGGTCATGGCATATAATAGGTGAAAAGATATGTATGTATAACTGGCAGAAAGTCAGAGTGAAATGATTGCCACTTTTGAAAATGTCACCTTTCAAGAGCTCAGGGTGTCAGTTGTGCTTTGGAGACACTCTTCCCCTCACAGTTCGATCCACATTAGTCTCAAAGATGTGACTCTGCCGCTCAGCACAAATGACCTTTGGATTCCTCAAAGAAGTCCATAACTCTAGAGTGGGCAGGTAGGATTGCTCAATGTTAAAGAAGATCAGAACATTTTTGTTTTGTAGGGAGGGGGGACCTGTGCTGAAAATTACAACAATTTAGATGTTTTGAATTTGATTTAGTGTCAGAGGCAGTGCCAGGACCAAGTAATGTGCCCAGAAGGATCCCTGCTGTGGAAGGCACACGTGAGCTTTTGTACCACAGTCTGTGAACAATCTAACATGACCAGATATATTCGTTCCAATTAATATCACCCTATTTATACCCACATATTACTAGACTAGTGACTTATTATGCTTTTTATCATTAATAGAATAAACATACAACCAAAATTGAAAGATAACAGGATGAAAAGAATATTAAGTAAGACTGCATTTCGGCATGCAGTTGTTTCGACATGTTTCCATGTTAAATTTGCTAAAGCCTTGCAGATTGCTTTTTATTGTGATTTAATGCTGTTACGATGTGTCGTGGGAGCAGCAGGAGTAGGACCCAAATGCAGACAGGCACGGAGACTGAAGCCGTTAAAAGATTTATTAACTCTTACTTGTAGTGCAGGCAGGTAGACAAGCAGGCAAGCAAGCAAACAAGTTAACAAGCAGGTAAGTCCAGGTTCGTGAAAACATAGAACCATAAGAAATTCGTCCAATGCAGGAACATGACAACAACGCACAAGAAGCACAGAACACATCCAACACAGTACATACACACAGTAACTGAATACAATGAACTGACGGGACAAAGGAAAAGGACCGGTCTAAATAGGGAAGGGCTAATTAAGGAATCAGGGGCAGGTGTGCAAAAGGAAGCAGGTGACGCCAATCAACAGACAATCAAGACTAGGGGAGACACAAGGGCAGGAACACACTGGAAACAAGACAGGCAAGACTTCAAAATAAAACAGGAAACCAAACAAAGACTAATGGATCAGAACAAATGCAGGTACAGATGAGTCTCATAGGCCTACTGAAGGAAGTGTAAAAGAGAGAGCAGAGTCTAGGTAGGGACTGATCACAGCTCAGCAGCAGACCCCTGATCCAGAAGCTAAGAAAAATACAGATGAAGATGAGGTTGTTGATTGTTTTGATTACTTTGCTCATCCTCAGTCACAGGATATTGATATGTTTTTTTGCTATCATCCTCAACAAACATCAAAACTTTCTATACCAAAAGTTTTCAACAGAAAAGATGGCACCAACCGCAAGTGGTTGACTTACGGTGGAAAAAAAACAATCTCTGTACTGTACTGTCTGTCTGGCATTTGCACCTTTGGTTAGTCATAGCCCTTTCATAAAGGGAGGCATGAAAGCCTGGAAACATATTCACCAAAGGATAGTGGAACATGGAAAAAGTAAGATCCATAGAGATAGTGCAGATGCTTACTTTCTAAATGTAAAAAAGGCAGATGTTAATGATGTGTAGCAGATGTGTTGCCTGTTGACTGGCAACCAAATGTCATTACACCACGAGCAAGTGAAGAAGAAACGTCAGGTGATGGAGCGCATAGTGGTCGTCATTAAAGTTATAGGCAAATGTGGCCTTAGCTACAGGGGAGATAAAGCAGAGGCAGCTTATAGCTTGGAAAACACTGCTGTTAATCATGGTAACGTCCTAGAATTGATTCTACTCTTGAGCCAACATGACGTGTGCCTCCTACAGCATGTAAACAGTTGCATAGAGAATAGTAAGAAGCAGCATGAAATTGGCGCAAAGGGTAGAGGATCTCTTGTTACCGTGATGTCAAAAGACATAATCAACAAAGTTGTGGACGTCATCAGCCAACTGATAAAGACCACTATTGCAGAGGAAGTTAGGCAGGCAGGAATGTTTTCAGTCCAAGTAGATACGACCCAAGGTATCAACTCAAAGGACCAGTGTTCTATCATCCTAAGATATGTCACAGATGTCATTCATGAAAGATTGATTGCTATGGTGGACTGTGAATCATCTACAGGGAAGTATTTTGCAGAGCTGCTGAAACAAGTATTACTGAAGCTCAGTATAGACATTGACACGTGTGGGCAACTCAAAGGATGGTGCAGCTAATATGCAAGGACAGTATCAGGGGTTTTCTACACTTCTTTCTGAGCAGTCTCCTACTCAGATTCATATATGGTGTTACGCGCATCTTCTGAATCTTGTACTGGCAAACACAACAGGCAGTGTTGTGGAAATGCATCACTGTTTTCACTGCTTAATGATATAGCAGTGTTCATAAGAGAGTCATACAAGCATATGCAGAAGTGGGAAGAGATGAGTCAGGACAAGCATCACAGACGACTGTGCCCAATAGGGGAAAATCGGTGGTGGGCTAAGGATCAGGCTCTAAGTAAAGTGTTGCTTTACTTCAGGAATCCTCAGGAAGCCTTGTTTTTTTACATGCTGATGACTTTAGACACCATTGTAGAAGATGGTAGACAAAAGCCAACTGTGAGGGCCAAGGCAAAGGGATTCATAGAAGGCCTTTTGAAGTATGAGACAGTGCTCACTGCTCAAATCTTCCTTCGCATTTTTGAGCATACATCTCCTCTTTCAAAATACTTACACACAAGGGGAATGGATATTCTCACAGCTCAACGTCTGGTTGAGGGGACAGAGGACAGACTTGTCTGGAAGCGTGCTAGGGACTTTGAAGGAGTTAAGAGAGCAGCTGATGAGTTTGTGAAGTGGGCTAATGGAAAGCTCCAAGAGAAGGAAGACTGTGAGCTGGTAGTGCAGACTGCCCTTACTGAGAAAAGGGTCAGAAAAAAGAAAGAAATGTAGAAAAATGGATGGACTGTGCTTCGTCGACGACCTCCCCCTTTTCTACCTGCTCCTTCTTCTCCCGCTCCTGTTTCACCTCCTTAGCTTATCCTCCAGAATGCAGACCAGTCAGCTGAAATGAGTAACGGCTGGCCTTTTCTGCTAGATAGACATATGTTACCAAACCATCCATCAAGCTGCTGACAGCTCTCCGATGCTTTCTCCAGAGGAAGAGCCCATACCCATATGCACGACACACATGCACGCACACACACACACACACACACACACACACACTCAACCACAAACACCCACAAAACCTCTTAAAATCTCCCATCAGCCATTTTGAGTCCCCTTACCCAGCATTACACTGGCAGGTTTGGGACTGAGGGAGGGAGAGAGCTGGATAGTAAACTGTAAAGGCAAACTGTAAAAGCCCAGCAAAAGCTGAAGTTGTAGCATATTCTCTGTTGATGTAGTTATGCCAAGGAATCAAATGGGAGCTGTTTCCCTCTCGGTTGGCTCAGAAGGTTTGGCTTAGATGACAGCAGAATTGCCTGGTGTCAGCACACTACGGCCCTCAGTACCACTGTGGCTGCAGAGCAGTTTTTTCAGGAAGTTATACTATGCCTCAAATCCTTGCCAACCATTTTAGCAATGTTTAGCAATAGAGATATTTCCCCCCCTGCTGACTCTGATTTCTCTTTCTCTCTCTCTTTCACTTATTCACCGATCTGCAGGCTTTCTTTTCATCATCCTTTCAATCAGCACTTTCACCAATTGTAGCCTTCAACCGAATGTGACATGGGAGAGGTATTTCAGCTTCAATAGCCAACAATTCTGTGCTTTCTCAAGCTCATTCTCTTTTAAAGTCTCTGTTTCTCCCTGTCTTAAAAGCATCATACACCATATGCTCCACCGCCCATGGGCCCAAAGCAAATGTATCTATTGGATCACCCTGCACCCACCTCTGTGCTTCTCTAATCGTTGAATCATTCATCCAAAATGGTGAGTTTCATGAACTATATAGGGATATGTTACAGGTGCCTAAGAGACACTGGAAGTATCTTAAAGTGGTCATTGAGCATTAATTAGCAAAATGAATCATAGCTGAGAGGACTGGAAAAACATGCTGAACAATAAAGAGGAAACACAGACCTCAAACACTACTTGTATATAGTTGTTCTAAATCATTATGCTCTCTATTTCTGTGCAGTTTTCCACTAAAGACAATAAATATGAGAATTTAGACAATGACAATAAATTTAGCAAAATTACCCCAACTCAAGTTCCACTTACTTGCTTTTTATGGAGATTTCAAACATCATCAGCAGATGGTGTTTGCTCAGTTGTCATGGAGCAACCCAGTCTCCTGAAAATTACATTTAGGCAATGTTTTTTTCCAAAGCAGGAAGTGCTATGGGTCTGCATCGTGAGTCCCACATATGGTTGGGTTAAGGCAACAAAAGCACTTTGATTCGATTTAGGGAAAGATGGTGGTTTCAGTTGAATGTTAATAAAGTAAACACGGCATGCCTCACGCTTCAAGTCACTGTGGACTTTTTCAATATTTAACCAAAACCAAATTTTTTCCAGATCCTTAATCAAGTGCTGTGAGTGCCTAAAAATGACCATGAAAATGTTCTATCTAGCTTCAGTTGCTACAAGCGGATATTGTAGGAAAATAAATGAAATACATTATCAGTGAAAATTTTGCAAAAACAACATTTCCTCATTATATTGATAGAAAACATAATCTCGGCACCATTACATTTCTTGCCAAACATATTTGCTGTTAGTTGGATATAAATGTAAATTTTTGACAGGGTTGGATTAGCCACAAAATGCAGCAAATATAAGAATTTAGACAATCACGATCATTATCACACAGTCTTCTTCTGTGGATGGCATTTGTTCAGTTGTTATGGAGTTATGGCACGGATGAGAAGTTCAAAAAGTGGCATGGATTAAATCATCTCCATCTGTTGATGAAGACAGCCTTTTTCTGGAGCTATGGATGAAAGCTCCAGAAAAAGCTAGTAAGAGAGCCTTGTTTTGTTTTACTGTTATTTCCAAGGTCAAGAATGAACAAAAGTATTTGAAAGTCAATTAAGGACATAATCCTCCAATATGGGTGTCTATAAACAGTAAAACGTCTTGGCCGATACTGTAAGTATAACATATGCTATATAATGAAGACATAGGTCAGATGCTAAACCAAAGCACTGCTGCTTGAAAACCAAAGCAAGCAGTAGGGAAGTAGTTTCTCTGCAATTTGTCATCCTATTTGACAAGCAAAGTTAAAATGTACATTCGTCACTGGCTGAACTGTTAGGTAAAAGCATATTAGTTGGTTCCTTCATTTTTTCCCACAGTGCTCTGACACCAAATCATAATCACTCTGGTGATACAGTCTGGCGCAATTAAATAACAATATAACAGAGGGGAGTGAATGTTTTGATTGATGTTTTTGTAAAACATGCATCCCCTTGACAAATCCAAATTAAGGATTCATGTTGAGATGAATAATGTAGCTCTGGCAATTTTCAAATCTGTGTGGAAATTGCTTACCGTTTGCTGTAAAGTATGAATAAAAAAGTGGTCGAGAACACTTTTCCCTTCCAGTCCTGTTCCCCTCAGTCTCTTAAACGGGTTTGAAGACACCTGCCGGGTCATTTGTAGCTGTCTCATAGTCCTGTCTCATCCTGTGGCCTTTCAGTGACATCCTGGAGGTAGAATAAGTATTTTAGTACGTGATGAGTTGACATATTACTAGGCAAGGCAAGGCAAGGAAAGGCAGCTTTATTTATATAGCACATTTCAAACACAAGTGCTTTACATAGGCAAAGAAAAACAATCAAAAAAATAAGAATAAAATCAATCAAGAAAAAATAAAAGGACATTTTACTAACCATTCTTATACCAAAGAAGGCTGCCAAACAGCACAGTTAGTTTCATTGTGCAGTGTTGTTGGTGAATGATGTTAATAAATGTCTCTTCTATTGTAGTTCTCCCAGCTGCTGTTTTGCATTTTGTCTTCTGTTTTGCTGTGTTCATTCAGCTCCTTCCTTTTGGCTCTTTTACCGTAGCCCTTTGTTTTCCCATAAGTATTCTTTTTTTCTTCTAGTTTGTCTGTTCAAACCAGATGGGTTTCTATTTATTCATATTCTGCATTCCTTTTCTCATTGTTTTCTTTTGTGTTAATCTGCAGGGTTTGTCTCTCCTCCTCATTTGTTTTAGAGAGGCGATTTGCTTGGGGAGGCTACTCACCCCTGAGGTCCTCTCACTGCACGCTGATGTTAAAGAGCAATGGGAACAGTTGGCTGCAGGGTTGAGTTCCCACGTGTGCACCCATAGTGCACCTCAATGAGGTCTGCCTCTTACAAACAGCCTCAGGCCTCTTATCCGTAGCAGTTCTTTGTTTAGTACTGAAAAAAATAGCTTTAACTTTGTAAACACTTTCAACTGTAAAACATCCTGACTTGATTTTACAAATAAAGCATTTGTTATGTCACTCATTATGTAATAGAGACAATTTTTTACTTTCCTCTGTAGAGCCTTTACTGTATTTCTTCTCAAGTTTAATTGTGTCAAATTTGTTTTTATTAAGTCCAAACACATCTTTAGTCGCCCTGGTGTGAAATTTATTGCCATGACTCATGTCTAGGTCAGAGTCTAGACGATAAATATCTAGTCTGGACATACTTTGTGTTATACCTTGGGTTTCCTTCAGTGCAGGTAAAGGGTAATAGCAGGTGAAGGTTTTATTACACCCCTTTTTTCTAACTCCAAAAAGAAAAAAAAAACATGAAATCCCCCAGCTGAAAGCACCTCTGAAATCAAACCGATGGGCCTTACCCAGCACCTGAAACAACCTCTTCCACTCTATACCTAATGCTGGGGTTGGAGTGAAAACTTGAAGATATGAAGATACAGAATAATACATGAGGCCACAACAACTTATGAAGTAGCTCAAATCATCTGTGTTCGCATAATAAATAATACATCAATTTTGTGTGAGTTGCATGAATGCAAGAATTGTACAGTATACATTGTACATAACCTTGCTAACTGAACACACTGTTCAAATAGACAGACCTTGCAGTGCAGACATGATAGTGAGAGGCGATGTGAAGTAATAGACCTATTTCATGGGGCTCAAGCATCAGAGTGATACAGTATTTTTTGTAAAAAAAAAAAAAAGGTAAATACAATGAAAAAGAGGGACGCAATGGAGCAGACATCAATCAAATTATTTTTATAGCACCTTTAATACAGAATTAATTATGCTGGAATGAAGAAAAAAAAGAAATAATTAAAAAAATATATAGCATATTAAAAGTAAATCTTAAGCTTAAATGTATGAATGTTATGTTTTCAGCCAGCCGTGGCTTTGCATTTTAGCACTGTCATGGTGGGTTGATGAGCAGTGACCGAATAGCGGTAGAGCTGCAGCTACTTGGGTAGAATGATGGCTCTCAGTTAAAAGCTTGCTGCGTGAAAGTTTGGAGTAAGCTCTCCCGTGTCATTAAAATGATAAATCGGTCACTCCAACACATTATCGATTTGACTTAAAGCCTAAAGAGTTGTGTACTGTAATAACCGGAGGGATTCCCATGTGCTGGTTTTGATAGTCAGAATCTTGGCAGTGGCTTAGATTAAAGAAAGCACAGAAGACGGTGATCACAGTTGTACAGGGAGATCATTATTTGGTGAGCCTGTTCAATTATCTGCAGGATTTCTTTAAAGACCAGGGCTCTATTTCTTTTTTGTTTTGAGACACAACTCTATTGACTGGGGCCTTACACTGATACTGTGAACACACTGTATAGGAAGAAAGGGAAGAGTGGATGTGTCTATTTTTCTTGTGTTTTGTGGATTAACCCGCTGTGGGCTCTGGGGCATAAATGAGTTGTGGACCCCTGTTGTTTACTATGTGTCAATTAGTATGTGCTAATTTGATTGAACACACATTTATTTTGATATATGGACCATGTAAGCAAAATGTCAACTAAAATATCCATCCATGCAATCCATTCATCTGTCCATTTTGTGCCGCTTATTCAGGTCCAGGTCATGATGGCAGCAGGCTAAACAAGGTAGCCCACAGTGGTAACAACTCACAACCATGCAGAGCCCACTGGGAACCTGCTGGACTTCTGGCCAGTAATGCATATATGAAGGTATAGAAACTAGATTTTGGTATTACAGTAAACTAGATTTGGCCTCAAAATTAGGTAAGAATGCAGGCACCAACTCAAGACCCTTAACATTTCAGTAGATTTTTTTTGCTTCAGTAGTGCATATTTCTGAACAACATTGCAATGAATCACATTAGACTACCAAACCAACCTGAGGCCATCAGACTTCCCTGGGGCTCTGGGGCCAGGGCAGCTGCCCACTTTGTCCACTTGATATTCCAGGTTCGGTTCTGAGAGAATCAAAGAGTTCATACCAAAAATATTTAACTTAACAGACTGAATATTAAGTATTCAGTCTGTGTTTCTGGTGATGCCTCAGGCTGGTTGGTCCTGGAGACCCACCAGTGTAGTCAAGAAACTCTTGGTATTCTTTTATTTCTCCACTATCTGATGCTGGAGGGAGGAACCAACTTGACCACTGTGGCTGTAATATTTAAAAGTTAATACTGCTCTTAATACCTTACATTAGTTTGAATGTGAGAAGAAGAACTGTTTAGCAGTAATATGAAAGCTCATGCAATGCAGGGGGACAAGTTGGAGCTACAGCAGTAACAATATGCGTCCTTGGAGACTGGGAGAGTGTGATGGTCATATAGCCTGCATCACAAACACCCCTCTGTGAGTCTGACAGGTGAGACGTGAGATTAATTGTGTCTTTTTACTTTCAAAGAAAGTCACTAAAGGCGGTGGTGATTGGCAGAGAGATTCAAGGTCATAGAATTCTTTTACATGTCAAAGGTGAGATGAGGTTTGGAATTTAAAGTGAAAATCAATTCTAAATCAACTGTGCACGCTGTACAACTGTAAGCTACTGTAAATGTGCATTACAGCAGTTTTCACTGCAAAAAGGCATTAGAGGTCAATAAACATATCATCAGCATTGATAAAAGTGCACACAACAGTGATTAACACTCTCACCTCACAGCTCACAGTGCGAAGGTCTATTCTCTGCTCCTGCCGTGCTGTATGGAGTTTACATGTTCTCCTCCTGTTAAGAATTCCTCTGTATGCTTTGCTTCACTTTCCTCCCAAGATTGAAAAGACAGCCTTGAAATTGCCCATAGGTATGAATGTGAGTGTCTATTAGTCAACTGTATTAGTCCTGTGATGGGTGTGTGACCTGTCCAGAGAGTTATTTTTGCTTTATGCCCATTGTGTGCGCAGGCTACACCTTATGCCTGAAGAGAAATGAGTAGGTAAAGAAAATGAATGATATTTTCTCAAGAAATTAAACTTCATTGTGGTTTAGCTTTTGTTTCTGCTGACTTTCAGCCTCAGAGAATAACTAGCTAGATAGCTGACGAGCAAGACAGATATGCCACATGAGTTGCATTTTATACTCAAAGCTTCGTAGATAAAATATTCTGCTCTATGCATACACTCTAACTTGTGTGGAATCAGTGTCACAACAGGAAATGACAGATAATGACTGGATGAAACATTGTGTCGTTGTGTAATTTGTCAAAGTATGATAGTGTCCTTGTCTAAGGAAGGTATTTGTTTCTGGGCTGCAACAAAGCAACAAAAGATATTAAGCTCTGACGTCTGTAACCATCTTCTCCCTTCAAAATTGAACTCTAAAAACCAGTGCTGTTCATTTAGAATTGTGGACTTGATTGTTGTTCCCTCTTCCACTTAATTTAAATCCTTATCATAAAATAAACTTGTTATAAAATGTTTTAGTCCCTGTACATCACATTAAGACTCCAAACTGCTGTTTTATGAAACACCGGCACTGTGCCCTTCAAAGCCCAGCTGAACTGAAACAACCTGAGAGGCAGTCTGAGTCAACAGCCATCTCCCGTCAGATTCCCTGCCACCCTCGACACACAGCCCGTGCCAGGGGAATAATGGCTGTGGGCTTCGGCGGTTAGTAAAGGCCTCTCTGGGTGTGTGAAGCTCATAGATTCTGCAGCTGATAAGCACATGGGTGCCAGGAGGAGGCAGTTTCATGGGATTTATACACCGGCTGCCTGGCAGATGAGGGCTAGCTGAGACTGGCTGAGGACAGTGTTGTTTT
This sequence comes from Maccullochella peelii, assembly GCA_002120245.1. Classification (NCBI taxonomy): domain Eukaryota; kingdom Metazoa; phylum Chordata; class Actinopteri; order Centrarchiformes; family Percichthyidae; genus Maccullochella; species Maccullochella peelii. Next base: position 82,216 of record LKNJ01001666.1, read on the forward strand.
AGATGTCACAGCTGTTTGTTCTCACTGGTTCAAGGCATGAATCACATTTCTTTCCGCCTGGACAGACCTGACTGTCGTAAAAAAAGATAGATACACCTACAAAGTCTCGTACACCCATGTACTTCTTATGACGACCTTCCATTGCATTACACATAATACCATTAACAATTGCAATAAAATGTAGCTTATCATGAAATGTGTCTGTATTCTGAGTGAGGTACATAACTACTATAACATAACACTACTATTTTGTGTACTATAACAGTGTAAGATGAGAGTCCGTCTTAATCTATTGTAAGATTATACTCAATAAAGGATAAATAGTGCTCAGTTTCTTTACTTTCACTTCCTCTTTGGCTCATGGAGTTTATACATTAGCTTTGATGTCAAACAAATACCCACTGAAACTTAATTTGGTCACACATAATGGACAGACCTCTGTGTCTTTGTAGACAGTCATTCAATCTCTGATAAATAAAAGAACAAAAAGAAGTCTGGCTTTTCTTCCTGGCATTATTTGAACACTACCTTATTTATTTGCTGACAAAAACCAAGACAGTAAGAAAACACACAATCTAGTGTTTTAGGGGGCGCTCACGAGGATGCTCAAGATATTTTTGAGGTCAGTTGATGGAAGGCCTTGTAAATCAATGTGAGGTGGTTAAATTTCCCCTGGGTGGTGCGGAGGAGCGCTGCTCATCAAGTAACTAACAACCACAGGGCCCAAATGAATACCAGAGAATTACTTGGAGAAAATGAGAGCTCCTCAAACTGTGCATGCTGCCCAAAAGTGAACCAGTAATGACTACACAGAGGGAAAGTGTGAACTGCACTCGATCTCTGGCCTGCAGGGCTTCCAACAGTGAAGGTGAATGCGATGCTGTGTGAGTCAAATGAAGGTCGAGGGAGTGAATTCCAAATTCGGCAGCTGCTGAGACTCAGTTGTGTTATATTTTATATTTATATTTCTGCACAAAAATGGCAATCAGGACTGATTATTTGTGACAGTTTAATTTAATTACTGCAGGTCATTCTCTGTGGTCTCTCATTCCCTCTTCCTCGCTGTCCACCTGCCTCTGTTTGTCTCTCGACACAATGCTCCCTCCTCTTTGTCTCTGTCTTTGATTGACTCTCTCTTTCTCGCTGTCACTTGCTTCCTTCCTGTCCAGTCTGTACTGGATAAATGAAAGCCCATCATGAAGATATTAAGATAAACATAAAAGTAGTCTGAGGTTGACAAGAAAATAAGAGTCATCCATCAAAGGGCTTGGCTACTTACGCAACATGTCAGAGAAACCCTTGGGTTCTCAACACACTGCCTGGCTCTCTTAAATTCAGGACACTGAACCAGATCACCACATCAGACAGCTGGACAACAAACCTGAGAGATAGATAAAGAAGTCTTAAATGTGATGTTTTTTTGTTAGCATTTCTGACTAGATTGGGGTCGTGGAGAGCATTGCACCTTTCAGGGAGATGGTAGAGGAGAAAGAGAAAGTCTTCATGTTCATATCAGACCTCTGGACTCTGCATCATCCTTCTTTCTCCAGGTTTCCCCTGACATACAGTGGGGCAAAAAAGTATTTAGTCAGCCACCAATTGTGCAAGTTCTCCCACTTAAAAAGATGAGGGAGGCCTGTAATTTTCATCATAGGTACACTTCAACTNTGAGAGACAGAATGGGGGGAAAGAATCCAGGAAATCACATTGTAGGATTTTTTATGAATTAATTGGTAAATTCCTCGGTAAAATAAGTATTTGGTCACCTGCAAACAAGCAAGATTTCTGGTTCTCACAGACCTGTAACTTCTTCTTTAAGAGGCTCCTCTATCCTCCACTCGTTACCTGTGTTAATGGCACCTGTTTGAACTCGTTATTAGTATAAAAGACACCTGTCCACAACCTCAAACAGTCAGACTCCAAACTCCACTATGGCCAAGACCAAAGAGCTGTCAAAGGACACCAGAAACAAAATTGTAGACCTGCACCAGGCTGGGAAGACTGAATCTGCAATAGGTAAGCAGCTTGGTGTGAAGAAATCAACTGTGGGAGCAATTATTAGAAAATGGAAGACCACGGAGATGCTCTGCACGCAGGAGGAAACCTTCGGTCCGCTGCTGCCTGTCATCAGGTCCGTACGCTCAACAGGCAGCGTTTACTCTGTGGTTCATACGAGAGTCTCTGTAATGCNATCAACTGTGGGAGCAATTATTAGAAAATGGAAGACATACAAGACCACTGATAATCTCCCTCGATCTGGGGCTCCACGCAAGATCTCACCCCGTGGGGTCAAAATGATCACGAGAACGGTGAGCAAAAATCCCAGAACCACACGGGGGGACCTAGTGAATGACCTGCAGAGAGCTGGGACCAAAGTAACAAAGGCTACCATCAGTAACACACTACGCCGCCAGGGACTCAAATCCTGCAGTGCCAGACGTGTCCCCCTGCTTAAGCCAGTACATGTCCAGGCCCGTCTGAAGTTTGCTAGAGAGCATTTGGATGATCCAGAAGAGGATTGGGAGAATGTCATATGGTCAGATGAAACCAAAATAGAACTTTTTGGTAAAAACTCAACTTGTCGTGTTTGGAGGAGAAAGAATGCTGAGTTGCATCCAAAGAACACCATACCTACTGTACGTCAACATTGCTGCCATATAAGCTCAGGTCCTCTACCAGAGGCCTGGGAGCTTGAGGGTCCTGCGTAGTATCTTAGGCCCATCTTCCTGAGCTAGCTAACATCCAAAAATAAACATTTTATTCAACTCAACTTTTTAAATGTAAATGGCCTTTTGGACAAATTTCAATCTGGCTTCAGGCAACATCACAGCACTGAAAATGTCCACACTTCCAGCTGCCCTCAGATCC
>LKNJ01001666.1:85371-138616 GCA_002120245.1 Maccullochella peelii
TTTTTTTTCTCATTTTGTCTCTCATAGTTGAGGTATACCTATGATGAAAATTGGAGACCTCTCTCATCTTTTAAGTGGGAGAACTTGCACAATTGGTGGCTGACTAAATACTTTTTTTCCCCACTGTATCTGACGTCAGCGCTTGTAGTTTTTTGTTTTTTTAAAAACCATCAGCTTTATGCTCTATTTCGTGTGCATAGGCAAATGAAATCATTTCTTGTCCATTCTTTTTTCACAGATAAGCCAATGTTTATACAGTTTTGTCCTCCCTGCTAATGTACACCACCGTCCTGATGAATGCCACACGAATGAAACCTTGACCACGACTTAATCTCACTTTTCACCTGGTTATAAATCATTCTTTGTACTGTATGAAGCTAAAGGTTCACACTGTTGCAGCATTAGTCACTGGAAACATCTAATGGTTATGGTAATTATACAATCTCACACAAATCAATTCAAAGGCAATGACACAAATCAATTAAGAGAGTAATATAGTATAGGCTTGGCTACCTGTGAATTCAGTGTGTTGAGGTCATTGAAGAGGGATGACTTTGCCCCAAGCGTCACGAGTCATATTTCTTAATCATTTCCTTCAAGTCAATACTTAATTATGAGGAGGTGCTAATGCTGCCACTGTGGACGAGATCAGCATGTAGCTTCAGTAACCGGTGATGAACTTCAGGTCCCAATGAAATTAGACATTAGATAGAGAAGGTGAAGTGCAGCATAGTTTCTGTTGCTGCTGCACTCTGCCTGAGCAAAAATAGCTTCATCTGCATGGGGCTGTCACCAGTTCCCAGGAAACAAATTACATCTGGCTGTGAATTAAAAATATCTCCAAATGAATATACTGCGGACTGTGCCTTGCAAAGAAAAAAACCTCTTGAACTAAGTTTGTGTAATGAGCAGCCCTGCTGTGTGGCACTATGTTTGAATATATTGCACAATATTAATGACATAAAATCACTCATGTAATTTGGGAGGAAATATAAAACTGCACATTTAGCTATACACATACTGTTTAGAGCATAATAAAGCATAGGAATGGTGACAAAATGAAAGGCTCTTATCTCTAAGTGGGAAACAAGACTGAGGGTCTACAGACATGCTGGCAGTTCTGTGAGCTTGTACTTTGCTTTGAGCTAAATGCTAATGTCAGCATGCCTGGTGCTACAGGAAAAGACAGAAGATCCTCAAAGTCAGTGGGATTCATCCTCTGGGGACCATGAATGTCTGTACAAAATGCAATGACAGTCCACCCAGTAGCTGTTGATTTTTTAGTCTGGATCAAAGTGGTAGGTCGTCCGACAGACCGACATTGTCATCCAAGCCAAAACAAGGTAGCTTCCTGTTTCACAGTACTTTGTAATCATCTGAATTACTTCATTGACTTCCCACACCTACACCACCAACACTTCATTTCAGGTATTTTATTTTCTGTCCAGATTGTTTAGTAATTAATTTAGTCATCATTTCCGCACAATCAGTTTTTTAATGAACCTCCACAGTGGTGCCGGATGTGGTTGCTACGTGATTTGTCACATATTTGGAAGTCTAAAAAAATAGAGATGCCGGTTATGCTGGTGTATGTGTTTCACTATGTGCAGAGGTTGAGGTAACATTATTAGGTATGTCCTTTTTGTAACCACAGAAGTGACTCAGCAGATATGTTGCTGTCAGAAGCTGAAATGTGATGTGGGTTATCAGATGGGCACTTTGTTTGATGGTAAATTAATCTCATAAAACCTCAAAAGGTTTCATCAGTAAGTTATCCATACTACTATACGCAGTGGTGGAGGAGGTATTCAGATCCTTTACTTAAGGAAAAGCAGCAATACTACAATATGAAGATACTCCATTACAAGTAAAAGTTCTACATTCAGAAGCTTGCTTATGTAAAAGTATTATCAGCTAAATGTACTTGAAGTATTAAAAGAAATAGTACTCAATATGCAGCAGAATGGACCCTGTCAGTGTTATAATAATATATTATATCATTGGATTATTATTACATAGGCAACGTGTACTGTAAGCAGCATATTGATGTTCTAGTGGGGTAAGGTGAAGCTACTTTTAACTACTTTTTATACTGTTTATTCATCATATTTATTAACTGATATTTTATTAACTGATCACGTGTTTGGTGTGTAAACTCCTTGTATGCAAAGTAGCTGTAGCTGTAAGATAAATGAAGTGGAGTAAAAAGTACGTCTTCCTCTGAAATGTAGCGGAGTAGAAGTATAAAGTAGAATAAAATGGAAATGCTCAAGTAAAGTACAAGTTACTTACTTAAGCACAGTACTTGTGTAAATGTACTTAGTTACATTCCACTACTGACCATGTGATCAGATACAGGCGGATGACGCAAATCCTGAAAAAGCATAACAATAACAATTACAGATGCTTCCATACAGGGCTGAATGGTTTGATGAGTATGAAAATGATGGGAATGATATGCTACAGTTATCAGATCTTAATGTAATTGAACACCTATGAAAGATTTTGGAGTGGAGTGTTAGACAGCGCTCTCCACCACCATCATCAAAACACCAAATGAGGGAATATATTTTAGAAAAATTTGCTTTGTCCCCCCCCAGGAACATCAAGGAGAATTGAAGCTGTTCCCTCTAGGGGTCCCAAATTCTGCGAACCAAAGGACAGAGCACAGTGCTCCCAGGAGGGAGGTCAGCATGTCAGTAACGTTAAATGAAAGTCCCATCCACAGTCCTAATATTGATACTAGTGACACCCACTGCTTGCTTTTCAGTCTGAATGTACACAAGTTGTAGCAAGCTTGAGGCCTGTGTTTGACTGGTCAGCAATGTTCAGCACTACAGATTCGCTTCAAGGATCATTGGAAAGTACTACCTTGCCCAGGGACAAAAAAAAAAGAAATCTGGTTAATGGGCTCAAAATGCAGAAAAATGGAGCACCTGAATTTCTAAAAATGTTTCTGGAAAAGTTCCTGTGGTTGGAAAGGGTCATTATTGTAAATCTTAGCACAAGCTTACAGTATGCCAGCAGTTTATCGAATGCCTCTAAGGAAACCTCTTGCGTGACATTTATTTCCTTGGTATCTATGATATCCATATCTGTTTCTCTCTGGGGCAAAGTGTAAGAAGTTGTGCAGAATAAAAGTTTATGAGAAATGCAACAAAAGGCTGCTTCTCTAATTGGACGGACGGGTCAGGATAATGAGCCCAAATATAAAAGGCAGAGAAAGCCTATTCGCATCGTGACTCTTTGGCAGTGGACAAAAGGCTTCTGCCACTGGCAGTAAAGGATCTTGGCGGAGATGCACGGTCACCTTTTGACCTCCACTCTGTTCTACTCTCAACTGTAAAGCTCTCCTCTTGTCTTTCCAATTCATACACACTTAAAGTTGCATTAGGTAACACCTAGATCACTCACATCTGGTATCATAACACACCCTGAGCCATGAGGATAATGAAATTGCCTTCAGCTGACACGGAGCAGCAGTCCTGCTAGCAGTCATGTGAAGATAACCTGGCTTGTACATCACACAGGGCTGAGAAAGAGCCTTAAAGACTACGGCGGGCTCGTTGGCTGAGCACATGCTTGAGCGTAGCTCAGCTCACTTTAGCCCTCCGATCCTCCAACTTCACCGTGATAATCCTAAAACAAATAACCCAGCAAGGACCTACAGCACCATTCATCACTGACAGGCTGTAGGCCACAACCCATTAGTTAGGAACCATTCGCCCTTCCGCTCCAATACTCGCCACTGAGAACAACGCAAGCGGCGGACTATTGTCGACTAAAACTGCTGTGCTTGAGGGTACACAACCTGCAAACAATGGTACAAAAAGGGGCAGAGGTAATGTGCTGCTTTCTCTACTTCCATTCTGGTAAAAAAGGGTAGTAAGTCTTCATCACAATAGAAACTAGAGCTTCTCTCACACATTGTTGCCACACCAGCATCCAAATCGCTTGATCACATCCTGCCAGGAGAAACAATTGATTGTTGAGCGGGCCAAGCATTCATGTGTAAATAAATATCCAACATAATTAGTTTCGAGGCTGGTTAGAATTAGTCAGGGCCATTTAATCAACCCTTCCCCTATTTGTTTGTTGGCTACAAAAGAGATTTTGGCGTGTAAGCTCATCCAGGCTTGCCTCCAGTAAGCTTTTCTATCTATTTTGCTGTCCACGTGAAAAAAGCTTGCGTAGAAAGAATGAAGATACATGGCTTCTATTAGCTGTTGTGATTTGAGGTAATATATAAAAAAAAAATGTGGCACTTTGAATAAAGAGGGGTCAAAGGTGGTATTGTGTAACTAAAGCAATCATTAAATGAGGTGGAAGCTGCACTTTTTTTTCTTGAGACTGAAACAGCGTGTTGGGATCATCCTGTCTGTCTACACGAGGAATCTTGAGGTCTGTCATCTCTAACTGTGCTGATTAAAACAAACCCAGCCAATTATGGTGAGTAAAATAACTCTGGCACTGAAAGATAATTTGCTGACATTGTCTCATGCATTCCTGGTCACATTTATTCACCCAGATCACTGTGTTAGCTCCCACCCGTCAGTGGACCACAAACCTCCTGACAGGAGGCAGCAGGTGAGGCTAGGGAACAATCAGCACTGGGGCCCCCCCATGGGTGTGTGCCCTCCCCACTGCTCTTCTCCTTCTACACAAACAACTGCACCTCAGGAGACTCATCTGTTAAACGTCTGATGTTACACACGCTGTGCACACTGTATATGCTGTCAAATCCAGCTTCCTCATGTATATAAAGCAACCTGTTTACATTAATCATATTTATTTCAGCTCCCTATTGTCTTACAGTCTACAAATGTTATTGTTTTTGTTGTTTTTATACTTTTATACTTTTTACTTTTATATATAGTATATATTTATATTTATATGTATATACATACTGTATGTATATATACATATATACTATATACATATATATATATATATATATATATATATATACTGTATATACATAGTAGTTTAATGTTTGTTTACCTTGTCGAGCTTGTTTTTAGCTGTATGTATGTCTATTTCTGTGTATGTACGTTGAGTGCAACAAAAAAAACGGAGTCAAACTCCTTGTATGTGTACACATACCTGGCCAATAATTCTGATTCTGATTTATGTGCACGGAAAGTGGCATGAAGCAAACGCATACATCTAGCTGGTCTAAGTCCGAGCTCTGTCTTCTATGGAACCAATGAAGAGAAAATGTTTCCATAATAGCAGCTCTGTGCATGTTGTTCATCCAGTCGTCCACAGGCAATACATACACACAGTGTAAGTGATTACCCATGATGCACTGCTTACCAACTAATAAACTTCAAGTTCAATCATCAGAAGAAAAATAAGTCCAGGACATCACTCAAAGACAGGGACAGTTGTTAATAAGTCATTGAAATTATGTATGAATTAATGATGTGAATTGTGTATTGGTACGTGTGCGCGTGTGTCTATGTGTGTGTAAGTGTCCATCTATGCATGGCCATAAAACATGTGGCGCATGGCCAGTAAAATCTGATGAATGTGACAGATAATGTAAATCACTCTTTCAGCTTCAGCGAATTCCTTAATCACTGCTGTTACTTTCCATTCAAACAACAAATGTGTGTCTATACCAATCTACCGCTAATTGATAATCACTATATCTGAATGGCAGACTGTTTGGAATAGAAACATGATGTGGCAGCGTGCCAGGGCGGATCCTCGATCATACAGGAAGACCAAGGATACATCAATTCAGGTTGACATCTTTTTTGGGGTTTAAAGACTAGAGCTGCACCCTGTGAAACAGGTTAAAATCTACTTTACTGTGGATGCAGTGGATGGGATATATTTCACACCGGCAGGATCGAAGACTATTTGAAAATTCTGCAAGAATGCACCAAGTTGCTGTCAAAAGACCTGCCAGGTTTTTCAAAGTTTGTCTTAAATTTATCTCAGAGAAAGATAGTGGTCATCGGTGTAAAAATGCCCTATGATTAACAACATGTCCAAGCAGACAGCAGAGTTTATACCTTACATTCATTACATTCATTCATTACACGCTGCAGTGACTGTCTTATTAGTTCAGCTCAAGTGAAATATTCACCAGTGATCGATGACCAACTAAATGCAAATACCTAGTAAATCTGTGGACATGTGAGATTTAAGTTGACAAAGATTGTCTTGAATGCTAATGTCGCTCTGTGTCTGCAGGATGTGTAACTAAGCCACTAGCTGCGTTTTCATGGACCCTAATATTCCACTAATAATCGGAATAACAGCCCAATCAGAATAAAAAGGCCTCATGTAACCACCTCAATCGGAAGAGACTGGCCTGATCCGGCCTGATCGGAAGGAGTTTTCAATTATTTCTGTGCATGTTTGCCCCACGTGGGGGGAACATCAGGTGACGTGAACGAGTTTCCAAGAGGGACGGAAACAGAACAAAACTGCTCTGTGGCTGATACAACTTTTTAACTTTTTTTTTACAAAGAGATTTAAGGAACGCCTTGATGGTCAAAAGGCTCGAAACAACAAGTTGTTTAAACGGGTTTGAAAAGATGAACAAAGCTGACAATAAAACAACCTTCTTCTTCTTCTTCTGTTATATTTCCGGCAGATTAGACGTTTCACAGCGGGCAGAACCACTATGCGCATGTCAAAAAAGTTATATTATGATTAAATGCTTCACACATCTTATTGGATCACTTTATTTAGTGTCCATGTAAACGGTTAAGGTGGAATCGGGTTAAAGAAATATTGTCCATGTAACCGCAGCTACTGTTTGCTAATATATCAACTTTATAAGGTGATATTGTGTCAGTGTTGTGTTTACAGCTTGTGGTGCTGCCCCCAAGTGGCCAAAACATTTAATCAAATCAATTAATGCAGCTTTCTGTATTTTTTTTTGATACCAGTGCTTATTATTTCTAGCATCACTTTCACAAATGAAATGAATAGCACTGACAAGACAACTGTCTCCAGACCCCTTAAATGCTTTAAACGTTATAGCCCACATACATTGTACTTATAAATTTCTTTTAAAAAAAAATACTGATAAAATACTGATACTTTGACCAATGTTGACCCACCAAATCTATAAATTAGACTCAGTTCAGTCAATAGACCAGTTCAAACACCTTCCCATGTGTTTCACTGTAGTCCATTATTCATTTATAAGTACCATTATAATTGCAGAGTTTAAAACCTATTATTCTCAGGTATCTTGTTTTTTTCTCATTACTAATTTACTGTACAGCATAATTTAGGACTAAAAATATAAAGCATTACCCAGAAGCATTCAAATACTCGTATTCCCTTCTTAGACAGGTTGCTCTCAATAAACGAATTTCCCATGTGGACCCGCATTTATTTTAAAGGTATTGACATATGTTTGGCAGAAAGACACTGAAGTGGCCTCGGTGCAATTAAGTCAAGCACAACTAGGATTGTCTTCCATGGGCAGCCACCGACAGGATTAGTTATTATGAGGACCTGGAGGGACACGTAAGAGAGGTGGACAGAGTAATTCTTTCCTGACGATGATGCCCTTTTAATTTATCAGCACCACAGTGGTGAGGAGATGAGCTGCAGCTCTCCTCAGGTCTCTGAGTAAAGAACGAAGTCTCTCAGGGAGGGGATATGAAGACGCTGTATGAGGATTTGTACAACTGTCTTTTCACAGTTGTACAAATCCTGGGGGTTTGCCATACATTTTCTTCAGCTGTTCTCAGTTTGTAACTCAGTGTGCTTGGCACTATTATTACGCAATACTGCAGGCGAAGACAGTGAGTGAACACTGTAATTAAGAATACAGTATGAAGTATATTTTCTGCATACACTGCTATTCATATATCAGAGGTATCTATTTTTCTCCCTTATTCCCATTTGCTGTTACTGGTGGCAATTCTATCAAATGAACACACAAGGCTGGAGGACCCAACATCTGCAGGCAGGAGATGATGGGATATTGAATAAGCACTGCAATTGAACCATCAGACCATTTTTTATGTGTTGTGTGTACACTCTGAAGCCAAATGGTAGATTTAGAAGAGCATTCAGTGTTGACCTTGAGGCATAATTGTAACATGAGATGAATACAGAATTAAAACAGGCTGCCATTGGTTACTGGGCATTATCTACACACTCACTGGCTTTTCAAGTGACAGGGACACTGATGCTTTGGGGGCAAATTAAGCTGGAAAGGAAATTCGGATTCAGCTGTTTCCAGATAGCTGGCCTCTCCATCTTCAGCTCAGCTCGCATCATTGAAGTCATGTAGTGGACAACAGAGAGGCAGCAGCTAAATGAGGGAAAATGGAAAAGAAAGCAAACCATAAACTCAAGGGACAGCCACCCCCTCCCCTCCTCTTCCTCCCCTCCTCCTCTTTCTCTTCGCCTCCTTTCACATGTGCACATTTAATTCTGCAAGGCTCCCAGCTCAGGGGAGATCAATACTTAATTTAGTTGAGCATTCAGCCATCTTTAAGAGTACAAACTTCATTTGATTATCAGTGTATTATTACAACAATGTGACTCCTTGCATCCTCAATTACCCCCCCGTTCAATTTTTGTTCTTTTGTCTCTAGATTTATGTCTGTTTTTGTCTAATAGGCTGAGAGAATATTTTGAATTGCATTTAAAGTACCTCACTGTGTTCAGATATCTTTGATAAAGGAAGGATTTGATGCAAAGTGCCCAACATTTTTAATTTGGTTGGCTGCAGTATCTGACGCTGTTATAGAATCAGAAAACAAACAAATAAAAACAACAAAAACACCCACACATCCAGGCTGGTGTAACAAGTGATTTGTGTGATATTATGCCAGCACTGCTACTCTGTGCATGGTACAAGCAAGCCAGATATACAGCAAGTCTTTCACTTTGCAGATTAAAAACGCTTTTAAACACAGTCTATTGATAAAACATCCATACAGAGACAAGAATGGGAGGTGAAGAAGTGCAATCTCTCCTCAGTGTTGTCGGCCACTCTTACAATAGACTTTGTAAATCTTCCTTCTTTTTAACAAAGCCTTAAAGCTCTCCTCTCCCATTCGCTGAGTGTCATTTTGTCCAGTCACGCAGACGTTGGCAGGTCAAGAGGTCAGGGAGTGCTTCAAAAGTAGCTCCACACTGTGATAAGTGTTTTTGTTGTTCCGCTAAGTGTTTCTCGCAATCAAATTGACTATTGTCGTGTAAGCCTGTAATTTGGCATCACGACTGTATGCTAATCCATTCCACTCTGAATCAAATTGCTGGTGTGGCAGCTTCACAGATGCATCACAATGAATCAGCGTTTGACGTTGTTTTGTCCAGTGATCAGAAAGCGCTCGCGCACCAAAAAACAAACTTGCACCAAACTTTGGAGATAATTATATTGTCCTTTTCTTTCTATTTTCACCTGTGGCCTTGTTGCAGCCTCGCCAGAGTACAAATCACAAAGGCACACGTTTGCCAGCAGGGCCAATGATTCTCATAGTCGAGTGCAGAGTATCATCAATACCGCCTACACACTCTCCTGGCTCACTAACACTCACTCGCCAGTTGCCAAGTCTTTTTAGAGATACATTCTCCCTTAACAGTTTTTGGTTTTTCCACGCAATACATTTGTTGATTACAAATAAGGAGGGGGGAAAGAGAGGGATATAATCAGGTAGAGGTAGAACTACGTCTCTTTACAATGTTGAATCAGACATCATTTGTTCAGAGGTAGAGATGGAGGACAAAACAACTTGGATGAAGAAGCAGAAAGGCAGAGTACTGCTGCTCAAGAGCCATGAAGTATGGTCAAACTAGCATAATGTCTGATTGAGCCTTTAAACAAGCCTTTTATCTCTGACAATCTTTCATTTCTAAAATCTCTTAAATCTTACATGACCAAAATGCATCTTACTATGTTCACCTACCATCCAACCCTCTCTACATGTTAGTCTGCCTGACTCATTGATCCTTTATCTGAATGAGGTTTGTCCAAGTTCGAATCTATGGCCCCGATCATGGCTCTGAAACATCAGTAACTGTGTATTGCTAAATCCATGGCGCTGTCCGTGGTGCTGAAGTAGCAGACAGATTTGTAATTGCACGTTTTTCTCTCAGTCCCGTCCTTCTGTCAGTTTCATCTTGGATCTATAATATTCTCTAAACTATATACTATAAATACTCAATTCTATACTACACTGTAGCCTATATACTCTATAGAGTAGTGTCACCTTCATGATCAAAGTAACAAGTAGCAACGTGGTGTCACAGAAAAGCGAGAGCATCATAAAGACACACTGCTGCCTGTTGGATTCCTATAATATTTCTATGATCATTCAGTAGCATCTCTGCTGCTGAAAATACACCCCCAGACCAAACCATCTCTGTAACAAAATATTTTAGGGGAGATCACAGATACAGTTTTTACTATAGATGTTTGGTGTAACCTGGGAGTGGAGCAGGTCATGTGACCACACTGTGCTCAGCTGCTACAGTTACATAATTCAAGGTAAAGTTCATTTTGTCAAAATTGTTCCCATTGGGCCATCCCCCCGTGTTAAAAATGAACGAATCACCGACTGGCTACTGTTACACTACGTTCTAGCATTTGCCATTAACCTGCAACTGCCACTTGTGGCTGCAGAGGTCCCTGTTCACACTTTTAGATGGAGGGCCCAGTGGTGACGCAGCAAACTCTTGGCTGTTGAAGCACTTAATAATTACGCTTCTCCCAAAGTCGAACCTTCCTTAGTCACACTAAGCAACTTAGAGCCCCATGAGCTGTGCAAAAGTTCTGCAACTATTTGAAACAATAACAGTTTTGCCATGCAATTATCCCCCAGCTAATTGGCCATTGTTCTCAGAGGGCTAATTGGTCCGGTCTAATGCTGCAAGCTGTCTGAGGATTTCTCAGCTTTTTATTGTTATTAAGGATTCAAATGTACACTCCAGCTGTGGGGTACAATGTCGTGGCATTTTAAGTTCCAATAATGTACCTCTGTTGAATATTGTCAGCTCAGGGCTTTTTAAATTGACTTAATTCTCTTGGCCTGGGGTGGAATGAGTTTATTGGTCCTCACTGGGTATTGGATGGGTTGTTACGGGGGGTTATGGGTTATTACAGGGAAATTACAATAAAGGATGTGGACAGAGGAATATAGGAATATACAGGCCAGGCAGCCAGTTCACGAGGAGCAAGAGACAGTGTCGTTGTTGTTGTTGTTGAACAATTATTAAAAACAAAACACACATGACCTTCTGACAAAACTACTCTGAAAGGTTAGGAAAATGCCACATATCTCGACCTACAATAAATCACGCCAACTATGTTGCACTGAAGTGTTCAAAACCCCCTTCTTTAAGAGGGACCACACAGCAACTGGCCCTACAGTTATGCTCGTAGTGGCTCTCATGTGTATATCTATGACTGTATACCGGTGGAATATGACAGAATCCTGTTCTTGGTTTCTCCAAGCAGGTTCTTCTTTTAATGTTAGACCAGTGATGGATAAGTATATATATAAAATATGTAAATGTCAATATGAAGGCTGGCTAGTGTTGGCTGGAGGAAAGCATGTAAATCTATAAATATCCAACTCCTTCCTTCATTTAGATTTATGCATCACCACGATAGATAGTCAATATCAGTGAACAATGGCTTGCTAAGACAAGTGAATAATATCTAGCACAATATGTAAGACAAAAGCATACTTCCCTCTGTAAAAATGAGTTGAAATGAGCCCCAACATCCTTTGAATGATGAAGCAATGTGAACATATTGTAAGTGATGTAACTGAATGAAAAAGAGGCATATTAGGTTTGTTAAGCAGGCCTGTCCAGTCAACACAAACAAGAGTTTGGTAAAATGATTACAAAATTCATTTTAATGCTCTCTTCCAAACCCACACACTTCCAACAGTTCAAGCCTGTACACCTACACTACACTGACACAGCACAAATGTGTGTGCCTGCTTTCACCCAGTAGACCAGAGGGATTGTCGCCTTCTGGCTTGCAACAACCAACCAAATAGCTACAAAGCTATGCTGTATCAGTAAACAGTCAAACTATTAAGACAATTAAGACAACAGAGGCCCTGCTCAGGACCCAAACATGCATCCTTCTCAGTCAGAGCCACTAGTGGCTGTTTAAGGCTGCTTCTGTAACTTTCTTAATGGTCTAAATTTTTACGCTTTGATGGGCTGCCTGCCATAAGCCCGGACCTTGAATCCTCCAGTGAGAGCCCCCAACTTTCCAACCTCACTGTTCAGATTTGTGTGGTTTCATAAAAATGTAACCTCTTCCCATCCACTGCAACATCTTTGTAGATTTATGCTAAAGGCCAAAGAACATAAGAAACTGACAGTATTCGAATACAAGCAAGCTTTGATCTTTCATTTAATGTATTTTTATCCACTATTTAGAAACTGTTAGGATTCTTAGTCTACCCCCAGGCCAAATGCCAAGAAAGCATCTGATAAGTGTCTAAATAGTTCCATGTTCATTGCTTTTTTATAATGTGGTTTAAGCACCAATTTGCTCTCTGGTTGCACGCCAGACAGTAATTTGCTCATGGATATGTGTTAGATTCACACTTGGAACCAAAGCAGCCCATGAGGAGCTTGTTTCGTATCAGTAGGTCTGACCACTAACTAACAGCACTCCCCTGTGGTGAGTCTGTTTTGTTACACGTTCTGACAGTCATAATGAGACTACCAAGACCAATATCCTGCCTAGTTGTACCCTTCACTCATTTCTATTTGTGTCTATGCAGATTTGTATGTATATATACACTATGTGCATCCTCTATCTTGCACACAGTCAAGACTAAGTAAGTGTATAAATAAGCAGGTTTATGTCAGGTCATATTTATCCACTGCTACTCTAAATTGCACACCACCTCCAACTATGTATTATCCTGAGATGTTTTTGCAAAAACATCTTTCCAACTATTTTCACTAGGATGTGCGCCTGGTTACACAACAGAATCATTCTCTGCAATTTTGGTTTGGGGCAAAAAGTCATCAGCTTTCAGAAATAACTGGATGTTTTTGTGCATTCTGTGTGCATTTAAAAGATGAGCCATCAATGTTTAGATTTCACAAGTCCCCGGGCTGGAAAACATAGATTAGTCTGGGAAATAAATGAAAACAAATAAAAGATGCATACAGGCACTTGCAGAAAGGCAATTTCAACTGCGAGAGCGTTTGTTGTAATTTTTAGGTGCTTCACTGCCACACAGAGGATGAGTTGTGATCTGAATATTTTCTGAGACAATGTTTCCATTGGTAAATTACGTATCTCTCATGGTGCCTGCAGACATCGCTCAGTACATTCAAACTGACTTTTCCAGGTATGAGTGGGTTATACTTGCTTTTTCTTTTTCATGTATCAATGCAACTTATCATTGTGATCCTTGATTGGGGGACTAGACATGAAAATGAGCTTTTCTGGCTAACTCTGGCATATTTACAGAAATGTTCATTAATATGCACTGTCCCTGTCAAATAAATAAATAAATAATCTTAAAGCCCCTGAAGCATAAAATCAAAACACGCTGAAAGATGCTAAAAAGTTCCATAGAGCTGGGGGGAACTGCAGAGTCGGATCATAATTCTTTGTGGGTTTATAACTAAGAGAGACCCCTTTCACATACAAGTCATGTGATCTATTGTTGATATAGAAATATTGATTATAGCAGCTTTAAACATTCATAGGTTTTATTTATTAACTAAGCTAATCTGCTTCATTGTGACTGTGTGGGTATGGTTTGATCAGATTTGACTGACAAAATAAGGTAACAACCCAACAAATGTCATCTGATTTTGATTTAAAGGTTGCTAAATCCTCATTGGTGCACAGAAATATGTGACTGTGATGTCACATAGTTTCCAACAGAGCTCCGCCCACTTCAGATCATCGAGAAAAGCAGAGAAATCTCTCATGTAAAAGGATCAAAGCTGTTCCAACTTTCCAAATGTTAGGCATGTGGAAGGAACCTGACTGAGAAAATATGTTGTTCTGGGCCTTTAAGTATATATCCAGAAATCATTTATAGCTCACCAATATATTTGCAATAAGACTGCCAACTCCCACAAGTGTTATCATTCTAATGTAGAAATGATAATCAAAGGTACAGTGTGTACTAAAATCTCACAGTAATGACACATGTCCCAGTCTCAGCTCACATGTCTCAATGACAGTCTAAACGATGTAAGCTTTAAAAGGCACTGGCCATCAGCTCTCTCATTTATCAAAAGTTTTACAAAGTCAACCAAGGCTTACCCCCCTTCAAAGTTCAGTTCAGTTTGAGGAGAGATCGGTCACTTTAATGGAACCCCCCCGGCAGTGTCGATGGGAGAGGAGTAGTAGGGAGGCGATGATATTGGAGGTGTAAATGGTCACTGGAAGGGTGAGGAAGATGACAAGGACAGAGGTGAAAGAGTGGGCGATAGAAAAACAAGGAGAAAAGGGTGAAAAGAGGAGAAAAGCCAAGAGGGTTAAATAAGAAGAGAGGTGGACGAAGGTGGGGTGGAGAGGGAAAAGAGCTAATTGAAGAGTGGAGGGGAGTAGCAGTGAATAGAGAAACAGGGCTAATGGCTGAGCCCACAGCTGGTTCACTTGGATCAGGGGGACCCATAAATAAATGTGTGACAGCAATAAATATAGTCTGACAGGTCATCAGCACACTTACCCATGCCCCCCAAGGACACTGCTGGCGAAAGAGGCCATAGGACACAGGGACTGCCCAGTGTCTCACACCCTGATTGATGAGGGGCTGATTGGGGTTCAGCGCGTGAAGAAGTGTTACAAAAATCCCCAGAAGAGTATAAACTAAATGCAGAGAAGGTAAGAGTAGATTAACATGACCTTTAACCTGTGCTGTACGAACACTGAAGGATCGAAGGCAGCAGTGATGGGATCTATCAATCACCTGGTGTGGAGATATATTGGCTGTTATATAAGGTGACAGTAATCAAGCCTATCAGGGTTTAAGGAATGATGAAGTGCAATTTTTCTGAGTTTCCTCTTGGGCAAAAAGGGCAATATCTTGTCCAGAGTACCTTTGACAGAATTTTAAATTCCTGCTGACGTTGGAAAAATTGTTCACCCGTGTAATGTAGAAAGATGAAACAGGTTGGTAAAAGTTCAGTTTAACAAAAGTGAAATGACAATGCACTTTCCTATCCCATACAGCTGCTAGTTCTGTTAGACAACTCACAGTTTAAATGTTTACTATAGCAGCAGAACATAGTTAGAGTCTGGCGTCTAGGTCATCACTCCCCGCAGAGATGTTTACATAAAGATATTGGGGAGTGATGAGCAAATATCTTATACCCCCTAGCTGGTGTCCACAGGTGGATGCTGGGGTGGTGGAGGGCTGTTAGAACAGGCAGCAATACAGGCAGAGGGAGAGATGGGAAATGTTTGCAGTTTAAATAGACCGCCAAATTGGGAGGGTGTGTTTGGTAGGTGGTTGTGGAGAATGAGGCATGTCAGGTGTGTATTGCAATGCAGCTCGAGTTGACTGCCTGAACTAGCTCACAGGCGTCGCTCCATTTGTTGCATTGTTGCTGTGGTGGTAACATTTCACTCACTTCACAATTTTGTCACAAAAACAAAAACAACAAAACTAGTAACAAAAATAGTGTATCTCTCCACTATCTTGTGATCGAACGGGTTCTCGGGCACCATGATGAGGCTAATGTGGTTACTAATATAATGGTGTTGCTGCTGGAAAAACCAGTAAGGCCCAGGAAGATGAAAAGAAAGTGGTGGCCATGGAAGCAGAGGAAGATGCACAAGCAGTCGAGGAGCCTGAAGAAGAGGCTCTAGTAGAATGGCAGAACCAGAAAACCCCTGGACTGAAGTATGCTCTCACCTGAGCTACAGTAGAAGGCACATTCTACCATGATATGGCTAGCCATGTAGGTCCACATCAGCTTCTTTCCATCCTGCAAATGAGCCGCCTGTGAGCACATCTGATTCTCTTGACAATGTGGAAGTTAAACAACATGCATTAGGAGGCATTTAGACTTGAACTTAGGGCTGACTTTTCCTCTGAGCAAAATAAAAAGTTATATCACAGTCATATGGACGGGTTGCCTGGGGCACCAAGGGCTTAGAGGGCACCCAGGCAAACATGAACACTATGGCCCTCAGGAGAGATGGTGCCAAAGGTAAAACAAATGTGATGGATAACACGTAACAGTGTTGCAGAATCCAATGCATGGGTCAAATGCATTTTGGCAAAACTAGTAGGTGATACCAACAATGCAGGCATGTGCCAATACTGCAGAAGAAAGCATGATTTGTAAAAGCTTTTCAAGGGTGAAAGAGAGAGGGGCGAACCAGTCACACAGGGTTGCAATGACCCATCATACCCTCCTGGTTTTCAGGGTTTGAAAGGTGCAAGGGGTGATTACAGCCCTCTTGTACCGTACCGTTCTCAGCATGGGCCTGACAGACCCTGTGCCAGCTAATGTATACTGCGCATCCACAATGAGAATTTGCACTACAATGAAGCTACCAGCAAATCCCGCTGCACCTATTTCTTCACTTTCCACATCACTGTTTACCCACTGTTAAGGAATGACAGAGCTGTGGTAATTACCTAAGACCAGAACCATGATGGTGACATGGACTTGGTCATGGCATCAGTGATGCAGGGGCTGCAGGCTGGGGGTGAGGTTTTTGACTGCAGACCTATGAAGAAGCTGGGTCTCCATTAACATGGGGAAAGAGCATTTGAATGTGTCACATATCTTGAGTGATTTAGGAGGCAAGTATAAATATACTTGACTTAATTTAAACTAATGGGACTATACAAATACAATGTGTCTTGCTTCCAAAGACATCTATGACTACAAACACGAAAGAAAACACAATTTAGAACAACTGACTCTCAGTGATACTTTGAGGAGGCCTTGTCAGTCTGAGGTACTATGTCAGCACATAATAATTTAGTTTGGCAGTCAGATAAAGATAAAGGAGATAAATAAAGTCCTTATTATCTCAGGTCAGACCAATCCTAAAACTAATGGGTCCATTCTGAGTCATAGATCCCATAATGAAACAAAAGGATTCTAACTGTGTTTACAGCTATGCTAGTTATGAAGATGTAATAGAAACCGAAGACTGTTGCAGATTGGTTTGTAATGAGTGCAGCACACTGTAGTCTCTGGCAGGCTGTGTGCCCTCTGATGATACTGAGAACAAATGAAGCAGCTTGTACACTTTTGATAATCCCTGCAAAAATAGCTGATAAAACTAGAAAAAGTCTCAGGTGTGTGCTATGATTGAATGATAATAAATGAAATCAAGGCAAAACTTTGAATACACAATAACCAGTTTAAGAGTATAAAAAAGATTAATTGGCTCCAAATCTCAAAGGGGCCAATGCTGACTAGTGCAAAAGTATAGAAAGGTGTTCCTTTGTTGGATGAAAAGCCCTAAACCTTCCCTGCAGCAAAGCAACAAAGTATAAGTAGCTGTTCTACTTGCTAATATTCAAGTAACATTGACATTTTGCTCATGCTCATTCTTGCAATTCATTGAAACTGAAGAGATCAAACACATGTGCCAACATGAGACACAAATTAAACATTTTAGACACATCTAAGCATGAAAGCTAGTTAAAAGCTAACTCTAGAACAAGAATTCTCAAGTGCAGCATGTATTTTATTTGATAAATAAGAGAGAAAAGCAAATGCTTGTTAGGTTCGTCAGTGCACATGCTTTTTAGTTTAAAGACATGATTGAACTTAAATGCAAATTTAATTAGAAGAGTAATATGCATATCTGCAGTCTCTTAATGATATAAAAAGCTGTACAAGTACTTTGTTCAAAGGGTCAGTTCACTGAAATTATAAAAAACATATTTTCTCAGTTACCTGCAACAGGGACTTTGTTTATTGAAAGAATGTGGCTGTAATTTTGTTAATGCTTTGAGCACCTTAAATTAAATTCACCTCTTTTGTATTAGGGTAGCTGCAGAAATCTGAGGCAGATATCTCAAAATCTATCTGTCTGCATGAATAGACACCAGTAGGTAGGCTAAGTTACAATATTTATTTATTACAATATGTTGGGTTTTAGGTAATATGTGGAAAGTGGTACAGCAAAATTAATCTTCATGTCTTCGCAAAATATTTTGTTCTAGAAGCTTGGTGACGTAGCTGGCAAACTAACCATGAGCTAACCGCTAGCTTGTTCCAGACAGCCGGAATAAACTAGCACTACTCAGTCACAATAACCTCTTTTTTTGCTTTCCCTGGTATTTTGTTCTCGGGACTGTACATCATTCCATTCAATAAAAAGTTTTATTAAAGAGGGAAAAAAGCATCCCGAGCTAACTAGGTTGCTAACTGCTGTCAGTTAGTAACCACAAATTTGAAAAAAGTGAAAAGACTAAAAATGGCAACAGATGAAAACATCAGATCTGTGTAGAGCAATGAGGAGACCGTAACGTTCCTCACATTAATACAACAAACATAAATGTTATATATCCATCATGTTTTCCACGTTTTATCTCGATGAACCAACTCCTAATATTTGCATAGCGGGAGTGGCATTTACGTTTGCAGATTTCCTGAAAATTCAGTTAACTTGGATGGAAACTTAGCTAACTCCTCTCATAACTGTCTCCGAAACAATCCTCTTTTGTGGAGCAGTGTACTGTATACCCCGACAGAAGAGGTTAAATCGAAGTAGATGGTGCATACTAGAGAGCACAAGTTTATTTTTCTGTACACTGTACCCGCTCAGTACGTATCTTGGTCAAAATGTTTACGTGCTAATATGTAAAAAAAAAAAGAAAAGAAAAAAAAGAATCTTGGCCAATGTTGCCATCAGATTTTTCAACTCCAAAATATCCATTTAGCTATTGCCCTCAAAAATCTGTCAGGCTGTAATCACTATCACTATCGTCACCTAGTGATTTGTCTAGTCTCTCTTTCTCAAGTTTAACGAGAGGATGTTTTGATATAGCCATTGGCAAAAGAGCTGCAGTATTGCATCTAGTATAGTGGTATAGGTATGACTCTTCTGAAGAAGTTTGCCATGAGTGTGCCAGTTCAAAGGGGTGATAAAGCAGAAGGCTCACAAGCTCACTGTGGAGCTGTGCAAGCAGGAAAAGCTGCTGAGGTGGTCGAACTAAAAGGCCAAGTTCAATGTCATCCTAGATAGACCACTCTGACATTTTCAACTCGCTATTGGTCATGCTTTTGTCTCATCAATCAGCGGCTCTGCTTTTTTATCATCCATCATCTGCGTATCAATATGTGTGTATTGCCTCAAGAGTTGGCCCAGATTCATAACACAGGTCAACTCCATTCTGATTTTATCCAGCCTTCTGCTTTTGTTTAGGCTACATTTTAAATGTGACATGTACAGTGACAGGTTCTGATAGACCTGAGAGAGCAAAAATGCACACATAAGCAGAACCAGACTCAAAGTTTGATTGCTCACTGTCACCATCCTGTGGCCTTAAATAGAGCTGTACTCCTTCAGACACTCCACTAATTCTCAATGTTAATGTGTTACCAGTGTGTAATATGTTGCTCAAGGCATACAGCACACACAACCTTAATCAAAGTCTAGAACAGCTGAACTGTAAGTAAAAGTCAAGCAAGAGGTGTGGTATAATATTTTATTCTCATTTTATGGAATACAAAGCCCCCCCCCCAAAAAAAGTGTGCACATCAGATGTGGTGGAAACTATTCAAGGACAAGAAAATCAAGAGATGAGAGACAAAGGAAGTTGCTTTATGGGTGTAGAAGTGTACGACTGCACTTGAATGTGATGCTCATATAAAAAGTATACCCTCTCATCATGAATTAACCCTTTAAAAAAAAAGAAAAAAAAAAAAAGGAAAAAAAGGCAGCCACATCTGGCCAGAGTCGCTTGATAAAAAGGGCTGCAGCCATGACAGCTGAACAAAACGGATAAAACAAAACATGAGTTTCCTTTTTGAAAAAATAAATCGTCTTTCCGTTATGACTACAGGGACGTAGTCAATCATGTGCAACAATAATTTAGCTTTACATGACTCTAAATTCAGTCACTTTTCTATTCTTTTACACAATCTCTTGCAAAGCTGCACAAAAGGAATGGAATATTTCCCCAATAGGTCTTGGGAGAGAAAGAAAATTTTATACAAAAAAAAGACAAATAGCACGAGATAAGAAAAGGGCCAGCAGGGATACAAATGAATAGAACCTCATATGTACTAGCAGCCAACCTAGGTCCAATAATGTAGGCTTTTTCAAAATGGCTTTGAAACATCTGGAGTGTGTTTGACATAACTAGCCATAACTTCCCAGTAGGTTTGTACCACTGGAGCCATGACGCAGATTCCCATCAAGTGAGACAAAATAACTGAAGCACACTGAAGTATTTTCAGAAAGGTCTGGCCAAAGGTCTTCACTAATCCCAAGACATGTAAAACCAACCAGCTCGAAGATACACTGGGATGGCAAAACCACTGACAAGTATAGTGAATAAAAAATAACATTAGTAACATCACTGCCATTGAATCCATACATTTCAATGCATTCAGAAGATTGGGGAGCGAACAAGTTTGTTCAAACTCCCCCCACCGGAGAATTGTGTCACACCAATTATTATGAGATGGTTTGTTTTAGTTCACTTTTCCAAGAACAAAACTATAATCTTTTCCTGACCACTACACATCAAAACACACCGGAAAACAAGTTAACCCAATACAATACACACAATCCAAGGTTCACAGTCCTCAGGTGCTCTGTGTCCACTGGTTAAAGTGTCCAACTCGGTGAACCGTCAGTTTTCACCTTTCAGCGAGAGCAATTGGTGTGGTGGACACTGGGAAAAAAACTCATTTTAAAAAAAAGAGAAGGGAAAAAAAAAAAAAAAAAGACATTCAGGATGATGGAGCTTCACCTCGTCAGCCGCCGTCTTATTTGTCTTCTAACAGCTTTTCTCAGTTGCTCTAGTAGGGAGAATAAACAGGCTGTAGCAGCTTGCTGTCCATGTCTATTCCTCTTTTTTCCCCAATCATTATTTTGAATCCATCCATCCCAATCCTTTCTTTTCTGGTCAGGTCCTCACACCATGTAAGAGTTCTGGTTCTTCAGCTTGTCCAGCTCTTTGCTCTGCTGCCTCAGAAACAGGATTCTGCAGTTGAGGAGAAAATAAGGCATATGAACGTGTGATGTGAACGTCTGTTTCAGTTAATGCGGATCTTTAACGTTTGCCTCACCTCTGTTCCCTCAGTGTGGCCTGGATTTCACACACTCTGACCAGGGAGCGGAGGTTTTTCATCTCTGTGCAGATCTCAGACATGTACAAGCTGCCCATGTTGTGGATGTCCTCACGCAACCGAGCCGCCTGGCCAAAAAAAATTTTGTTTTTGAAATAAATAAATAAAAGGGGGGATGAGTGCATTCAACAGACTTTGAAAACAAGGATCAACATTAGCTTACTGATTTTGTGATTCTGAATTAAACAAAACTCAAAGTTGAGCGGAAGGTTGATTCTTGATCTGAAAAAGTTACATCACAACACCATTTACACCACTTACTTAGTTTTTCCAAACAGGGTTCATACAACTTTTTAAGAGTAAAATTCCAGCACTTTCAAGGTACCTAAACCAAAAGTTTCCAGACTCTCAAAGCTTTTATCATCACATCTAAATTACTATAAATGCCAGCAGACAACAAACAAATATGACGATGGGATCGTTTCATTTCAAATATTAAAAGGTTTCAAATATTTTGGTTTACAGGAGTGATTGTGTAGATGATGAAACACCAGATTATATTGAAAAATCAAGCAAATTCCTAACCTTGAAAACATAATCGTTAAAATTAAGCATTTTCCAAACTTTCAAGACTTTGTACGAACCCTGTTCCAAAGCTTTCAACCACAACTAATGGCTTTCCTCTGCAGATGGAGTTGCTCAGTTGTCATGGCGATGTTTTGGCTATTATGGTTTATTGCAACCTCTGAGAAAGGCCACAAGATGAGTCTGAACGCTTAAGTAAGTGGACCTTGTGATGATATTTTTTTTTGCCCAAGACTAAAACTCTATATTTGTGCTAGCAGCACCATGAAGCTGTGCTGCTCACACACACACACACACACACACACACACACTGTGTAACAAAATGGAGAGACTTTGCGAGTCTTCAATTCTTCCAACAGGAGGGGCAAAAAATTGCAAAGTTTGGCCTGAAGGTGGTGCCAAAGGAAAGACTGCGTTAACCAAACAATAATGTTAAAAAATTACCAAAACTACCAATACTCTCGGCTTCAGTAGCGCCATACTGATGCTACAGCTATAATAAAACCCAGTGGTAAACACCCCACTGCTCTGTAACAAGTGGAAACCTCTGTGCTGGGCAGTACCTGTTTCTCAGTGCTCTCTGAAGGCCATCCTTGGATATGTCTGATGAGGTTCTCATCAAAATGAGCTGCCAGGGTGGGCGTGAAGGAGCCGGGGGCGTCGGCCTGGTTCTGGCTGGTGCTGCCGGAGGGGACGTGGGGCAACGCAGCACCAGATGTGTTTGATCCCGTGCACAGAATCTCCTGGCTGCTGGAGCGAGACAACTGATTAACTGTGTGTAGACGGCAGTTTCCCTAATGTTGGAATACTGATGTTTTGGCATATTAGTCAGGGATACTGTTGATTATTCAGTTCACACCATTTATTTGTCACTGTTCATCATATTTAATGAAATTTCGGTGAATAACCAACCTCACCAATGTATTTTAGCACTTAACTGCCATGATAAGTCCAAGTGAGGCCCTATAATAGTATGTCAAAAAGGTAACATACTTCTAGTCAAGGAACTGCGTGATTAGCAGTGGAGAAAGTGTTGCCTTTTTTTGTTTTTTTTTTTAAACTGGACATGCATTTATGTAATAGTACGTCTCCATATTGGATTTGTGCAGCAATACTTTACTTTCCTTATTGTTCGCATGTCTTTCCAGAAAACATTACTCTAAATCAGGGGTCTGAGACTGTGGGCATCTCCTCAGACAAAGCTTGGGGAGTTTACATTCTTACTTTCGCTCAATTCCTGGATGCCTATGGGATCATGATTATATTATATTATTTGATCCCATAGACACTCAACAATTGAGCCAAGTTAGCCTAAAATTGCTGTTTGACATAACTTCAGGCCACACCAAATACATAGAGGCCTGAGGCATTTATCTGGGAAAAACAGTAAAATTGGCGAAAACGTCTGTTCTCTGTACAAACTCTTTAACCAAATCACACACATTTAGCTCTAGGTAATACTCAGACCTCGCTGTGGAACTACTTTCTAACAAACAAATGGTTCCTATGAAAACTGTTTGTGACACATGTTGCTGTTGAAGTTTGTGAAATGTGTTTTTGTAATTCAGGTCTTGTACTTTTAGCTGTGAAAGACCATCTTGGTTTGGTTGCTCTACCTCCGAGCAATCTATCATCACAAACTAAAACGACGTGTTGAAGTGATTTCTGATAACGTCTACCTTCTCTGCTGGAGAGTTCTGGGGTCCTCTGGACGCTTCTCTGCGATCTGAGACAGGGGGACTGATCCTTGTTTACCTGAAGACATGCTGCCCTGAAGAGGGAAGAACAGGCGGCAAGAGAGAGAAAAAATAAGAATGAAAACAAAAAAGTGGCATGCGGTAGAAAACCAGAAAGAAAAGATGTCAGACGTGGGCAGTCATAACAAAAGTGGAGAAGAGAGCGAGAGAGAGAGAGGGTGTGAGTCATAAGCAAGGGGAAGTCCTTCTCCATTCTGAAAACTGGACTTTTCTTAGTCACTTTTGGTTCTGCAACTCACCCTTGTTTGCGAGGATGTGATGCCACCAGGGTGCACGCCCAGAAGGGATTTCTGGTTGCTCTGCGGCGTGCCGTTTCGTGGCGAGACGTATGGCCGCGGTGATGACGCATCCGACGTCAGGGAGACGGGGGACTGACTGGAGTGCTGGGCTGAAACAGGAAGACGGAGAATTAGCGCGGAGGAATGAGGGTCATTACAATGCTTTGGATTCAACCATCTTACATGTGTACAAATACAGAGTGTTTGCCTCGACACAGTTAACTTGCAAAAAATGCAGCATTTTCATTGACTGAAGGTCAACGGCAACAAATTGGGTTTTTACACTGCCTTTAAAAAACTGATTTGTGGGGACAGTGAGAGCAGGAGGATCTTTAAAAAAAATAAAAAAGGGAATTAGTTTGTGTAGCAGATGGTGAGAAACAGCGAGGAGGCCGTACCTTGGTTGGAGTGCTGAGCAGCTGAGAGCAGAGCAGTGACGTTGAAAGCAGGTCCAGCAGTGAGGAGCTTATGAAGCACAGACCGCAAGGAAGCTTGGGTGACAGCAGCTGCCAAGACTGGAGGGAGGAAAGAGGAAACGTACGTACACACACGCACGTACGTACACACACGCACACACACGCACACACACACACACACAGGTGAGTGAGCAAGGACACACAACAGGTGAGTGAACAAACACGCCCGGGTAAGTTAGAAAACACAGTTAAGATGAGAAACAAATCAGTGGAAAGATTCATCTTTTCAACCAGCCGCAGGAGCCGGCTCATGTTAAAGTCATTTTACCAGCAAACAGCTGGGGGAACAACAAGCACACATGTATGTCGGGTTCACACAGAATAAATGACAAACGAACGGCCAGGTTAGGAACAGCACAAGTAACACAGTTACTTACAGGATCAAAACACACAGATAAGGGATGGAAAGGGATTGACATCTTTTCCTGTACACGCATCAACAGCGATCGTATTGGCACGAATATAAAGAACAACGTTTTACGACACACATTTATGGAAAAACACTTTCACACTAGTCCTGTTAGGAACATTTCCCTGAGATAGAGGGTTCATACAGCTTTTTAAGGGCAAAATTTCAACGTACCTAAACCAAAAATGTCCAGACTCTCGAAGTCTATATCATCACATCTAAATTGTTACTATAAATGCCAGGAGACAACTAACAAATATGACGACGGGATCGTTTCATTTCAAATATTAAAAAGATTGTTGGTTTACATGAGTCGTTATGTTGAAGAGTATATTCGAATTCAAGCATATTCCTAACCTTGAAAACATAACAGTAAGAAATAAGCGTTTTCCAAACTTTCAAGACTTTATATGAACCCTGGAGAGTCTATTAATCCAAGGAGAACAGAGTCCTCATCCTGGAAGCATTTCCTCTCGTTTCTACACTAAAAACATCACCGGTCACAAGTTTATTTCCTCCATGGCAGCGAAACACAAGCCTTCAGAAACTCCTTGTAGGTTAAACTGGGCTAACAAAACTTTTTCTTAGGGCTGACCGACTCTAAAAGACACACTATAAGGAGACATAAGCAACAGTTGCTAGCTTAGCAACAATAAGGCCACAAACAACCAATAATACAACACTCTGTAGGAGAAAATACTCTCTCCATTCAGATGTTGTGAACACGTAATTGTCTAGTTGTTGAATATAATACGACCCCGACTTTTATTCTGGCCAATCTGGTGTGAAGTAGAACCACTAACTAGCAGTGTAAGTAGCCACATATGTTACATTAAAGACACGATGTGTAGGAAATGAAAATTCACCCTGGTGATACTATTGAAAAAGACACTACGGCAGACAGCAATATGTGCAGAAGTGGAAGAAGTGCCATCTAGTGTTTCTTTTATCTCTAGTGCCCTCACCCTCGTTGAGTTTAGCCATGTCCATGCTGCCGTTGTTCATCTGCAGAGTGGCCTGTAAAGCTGGGAGGAGCTGATGCAGGAGGGCCGGGTCCTGTAGCAGTGCTGGTGACGGGGACTGGACAGACTGAGGCCCCTGCCCCGAAGAGGAAGAAGAGGACATGGTGGAGGGGGTGGAACCTGGAGCACCGGGAGCAGAGTTCAGGCTCTGAGAGGAAGAGGAGGAATGGCCGGAGTTGGATGCTGTGGACTGGTCCCCTGGTGTGGTCTCTGTGGAGATGAGCAGAACGGGAGAACACAGCATTACATAACAGACAAATGTAGTAAATTACAGTAAAAAAAACTCTCTGCATCTTAAATGTTCATCTACAAAGTGATCAACAGAAGCCCCAATGTTGGAGAGGATGTAAACACTTGAACCACATCACTTAGGTTTCATAATTCTGCCATACTAGCTGCTTGTTGCACCAGCTACATAAGTTCTCTCTTAAGTTAGGGTGCAAAGTCCACACTAAACTAGACGTTGAAACTAGTTAGTTTGATACTAAAACTGTGTTGATGTTTGGTTGCACGATGGCATCTTAGCTACTCTGGCATAAAGTCCACACTAGCCAAAATACGGTCACAGAAAATGACCTTTTCATTTCCTGTAGCCAATAACATTACCATGTTGTCTCTCGTGCCCATTTGTCTTTGAACAATTGCTACGCAAAAGCGAAGAAGCTAACGGAAAAAAAAATGTAACGTTAATCACCAAACAACAACAAAAAGGTACGTAAACTAGGACAAAGTATTATGACTAGGTGATAAATATACAACCTTAATCTACAGCAAGTGCTAAATAACAGTGACAATGAGTGATGAAACTGGCAACTACAACACAGGGTAATATAACGATGCCCTATTATTGGGCAAATTAAATTGTAACGTTATAACAAACACATGATAGCCTACACGAATTCGCTCCTCCTCATCCTCCAAGTTATCCCACCTTTAAAAGCGATGCACCATGCCAACCGCTATCTTACGGAGGACTTTACACCTGCTAGGTGTGAGATGCAAGTTGTAACTTATGCCTACGTCGGAACTATTTCAGCAGGTGCAACCCTTAAAATGTGAGTAGAGCGTAAACTCTGACCTAAGTTAGAAATTACGGCCGGTCTCCCGTTGCACAACACTCCTTGGTGGAAATGTCTGTATCTCCATCAGTCACGACTGATATGTAGGCTACTTCAAATCAGCAATTTGAACAGACGTCTTTTTCATAAGGATGATCTTAAATTTAGTAAAAGGTAGCTCTTTGGCTATATTATAAGCATAATTTCTGACTCCTCACTGCTTTTATACATTTATTTATTTTAAATCAGACCTGCTAAACTTCAGGCCCACCGGTGCGCACCCTGGATCCCGGCATACTTACTTGTTGTGGCTTTGTCCTGCAAGGCCTCTTGTCTGTAGTCCATGTCCCTGGGGAAACTGTTTGCCGCCATCTTGACTGAGTCTTTCTGTCGTTGTTCCCTGAAGCAGATTAAATAGAGAGCAACAGTGACGACATGCAGGATGCAGTCTGAGCTAATGATATTCTGTTAAGATCGGTGCACTGCGTGGTCTCATGATGTACGACTCTGCATGAGAATGAGAATCTCCATTGCTGTCTCAGGTTAAAAACTGAATAGCCTTTCAGTGTACGCATGCTGTAATTTCATTTAGATGGGCTTGCCTCTCCAACAGGTCCTTGGGCTTCTCCCATTGGGAGACCTCAGTTCTACAGTTGTAGTAGTACTTCTTCCCAGAGGAGCTGATGTGTTCTGTCCAGTCATCTGCTGGGTCCTGGTGCTGAGGGACACAAGACACGAGATGTTATAGAGGCTAAGGGAAATCATGACAAGTTAAAGAGTACCACTGAAAAAGATACATTCTCTGTGATGGAGTAAATAATTTAATAAGCAATTTTGTCTGACGAGTCTTCAATTTAAATTTAAAAATCTGAAACACTATGGCACAGTTTGGAAAATAGTCAGCAGCAATGTTACATTATCATTTGCAGGTAAATGGGCTAAAACGTGCACAATTACTGGTATGTTCCACTAGGGATCAATTTATGATGATTCAAAAGTGATCACAACATGAGACAATGCAAAACTATCACCTCAAATCAATAAAGTATACATTAGCCTATGTTCCTTTAGTAAGTAAGCAACCCTTATTTTCCCACCCGCTAAATGGATCAGGGCTTTTCAGTCTGGATGGGAGCTGGTATGTTTAATATTAATGATCATAGGATATACTGACAATTCCAGTCATGACAACAATTCCAGGAAAAGAATTATGTTTTCCAGAGGAGGCTTGAGCCCCAATAACACCTTAATTCATGCTTTCTCTCAAGAAAAAATGAAGATGGCCTTAATGAAGAGGGCAGTAGTAGTAATATGAAATTATAGCAGGGTCTTGGTATGACTACAACAAAAAAAGGGCCACAGGGCAGTTTTTTAAAAAGTTAGGTGGGATTTTGCATTAACTCCCGACAGAAACAGAACATAATATATGTCCCACATAAAAACAGCTGTGGTTCTCGTTATTATTACTCAACTCAAACAGTTTTGATCCTTACGACCCTAGGTCGTCAACACCGCTGTTAGTGCTCAAGTCTGTTACAGTTCACCGGGGATGGAAATTAGCACCAACCAAATGCTGGAAAAATATGAAAGTGGCTGGTAGATTTCAGACATAAAATAATGATTTACTATCGAGTGAAGGGCTGAATGATATGCAAAAAAAAAAAGTAAGAAGAAAAATCATATTGCAAGTATTTTGACAGATATTGCGATATGAGTCATGATTTTAGTGGGAATGGTCATTTTTGCATCTCATTTTCACTGAACAACAATATAAAAATGATGATGATGATGATGATGTTGATGATGATATTTGTGCTGGGGTCTGTACCAAACAAGCATGTTCCCTTACGTCTGGAGAATATGATTTGTAGGCCGGGGAATCTCTGCAGCGTTTTTTGACAACTGCAGACCCACAAAAGATGGACAGTTATTTTTGCAGCAGCTTGTGGCTAATCACACTGTCCTGGACTTGTGAACCTCAAAATAGAGCAAAGATGGAGAGGAAGGCATAATTATCAGTAGGCCTCTAAACCTTTACAGCACCTGGGCCTCTTAGTTTCTTTCCTGTGCTCCTCTGTGGATTTATTTTCCTTTCACCTGTCTCATGATGGATGCACAAAAGTGAACAAATGAGGAGAAACCTGCCGTTTGGCTACACATTTGTCGTTTGCACGTAGATTTCAAACCACGCTGTGTGTGCACATAGTAAACATTTTTGTTTTATTAACCTGTCATGCGCCGGCGCTCTCCGCTATCTACTCACTTCAACATGATAACAACAAATAACAGTACACATCAACAACAGTGGTTTACTATACTGTGTTAAACCTACACGGCCTGTATTCATTATGCTAATAACCCAGTCTCAGTCAGAGTCAAACCACACAACATTAAATACTGAGTATCTGACCTTCTTGCTCAATGCAAATAGTGAGATATAATAACTAGATAATTAAATCTTTTTAATATGGAAGTCTAAAATCTCATCAAACCATCTACTCTATAGAGTGAGCCTGTTACAGAAATATGAAGTTTCAATCATGCACCATTGTTGAGACAAAAATGTCTACACAGACAGAGAGAGAGATGCCTCTATATAATGTCCCGCATCCCATGTTCCAAAGTAGCGTGATGGCAATTTCTACAGGAAATTGCTGAGGGTATATAACCAGATAACAGTGGACAATGTCTTACCCTGTCTGTCGGCTTGCTCTGAGTCGCATGCGAGTCGGAGCCTTGGTGGGAGCTGTTGTTGTGAGAGTTCTCCTGAGGAGAGCCGCTGGTCCCTGCAACAAAGCCATTTATCACGTTAACAGAAAATACACAATGTCCTGCGGAGGACCGAAACCTCAGTGACCAGTAAGAAACGCTTTGATTGAGATTGTTCTTTATTTGCATTTACATTCGAGCAGCAATAGCTATATTGTGATCTGATGGCAGCGAGATGAAAAAAAAAAAAAAAAAAGATTTAAAGCTTCACTTTGTTCTTCATAAGAGTTTCTAGGTTAATACTTTGCTCTTCCATCAAACTCTGCACCCATGTCTCCTCAAAATTGATACAGGTTCGAGTGCAGATATGACAAAACAAATCCACACAGTAGGTCAGAGATCAACACAAAAAGAATGCTAAATTTAGCTTGAAGACACTGATATTCATCAGAAGACTGTATTTGTTGGTCAGTTAAACTGGATCACAGTAAGCTGAGGCTGAGGGCTATTAGTTTGCCTGCAGCCATGAGCATCTGATGTTTTCCATTTATCTGAGGTTACTGCAGGAGCAAGATGCTGCCTTTTCATTAGAACAACCCTTTAAGATAAAACTTAAAAATACATGCAAGTGTAAGACCACCAGAGCCAGGCTTACCATTTTTCCCTCTAACTGTGTGAGAGGTTTTTGCCTTGCTGTGTCCCGTGCAGTCTCCATGTCTGCTGACAGGGCTTTCATCTGAGCGCCGCAGCATCTTGTAAGGGGGTGTGGGGTCTGATGAGCCATCGTGCACCTTGTCGTAACGGTGAAGGCTGCTGGACTGGCTCTTTGGCTGAGATTTATGGGTCTGGGTTGAATAAAACACGGCAGAAAGACGTGTTGAGATGTGCTCAAGCTTACACTGATAGCATTTTCTACACGCAGTTGATAGCATCATTTAACTTTTCTAGAAAGGATTAAGCATTAAGCAGGCCTCGAGGAAGTGCAACACTATTGAGACCAATAATATGTTGGCTTCAGCATTAAATTAGCTTCTTTACAGGCAAGGGTTTTCTCAATCTAATTTTCAAAAAATGTATGTTTTTGTGAGGCCGTTTTTTTTGTTTTATTATTAAGTTGAATTCTAAACTGAAGAGTTAAACTATATTACTATATCACACATATGGAGTCTATTTTATACAAACTCTAAAACTGTGGCCGGGTTAGTTTTGGTAATCTTTTCCTTCTTTTGTCTGAATAAATATCATCTGTGTGAAATGTGCGTGATTGCAATAAATATTAAAATTTGAGTAGACAGCCAAGCTTCTCTGCCTTACAGCATTTGTTGAATGTAGTCTACAGGAAGCCATTTTAAAAGGTTAGTAACATCAGTGCAAATTTAACAAAACCTGATGCTGTATCAACACAACACGAATTCAAGAGCAAATTTTACCAAGCTTTACAAGAACATTATGCAAACTGTCACAGCAGTACTTCCTACGGAACGTTTTATAATAGCCATGTAGATTTATGTAAATAAAATATTTAATGGTTTATATTGTTCCACAGTATTAAGTGTCAATAGTATTGGGAGTTTAACTTCACACCATGGATTTAAAAAGATACGTTTGAGTACGGTTGCTGCATCTCCAACATAATATGAAGATTTCAGTTTATCATTTTGATGGAAAAACACTACACCTTGATTCGCTACGTTAGTGGAGAGTAATGACAGGTGTCCGTACCTGATAGGATTGTGAATCCCTTCTGTCGGTGCACCTGTGGAAACACACAGAACAAACGGTGTTGTAAGACAGTTAGCACTTTAACGTTAGATTAGTTTTCTAACCTTAGCAACACACTTTCTGGAACATATTTGGCTAATTAGCTGCCGTTAGCTAAGTTAGCTTAATTTGCCACCTTAGCAACAGCTGTTTGCTCATTATGTCACTAGTAGAAAATAACCTTTAATGTTTAAAATATGTTGCACATAATCTGCCCTATATACGCAGGGTTTACCATTAACATGTTAGTTAGCTAACGTTACGTTGACGTTAGTCGATTAGCTACAGGAAATATCCAGAACCCATTGCTAATTGCACTCAAACTAGCTAGCTGGTAGCACTGATAGCTAACGGATACACGCAAACATCCACCAACCTACCCACAAATCATAAGATGAGATAAACCCTACGCACAGGTTTTAAAATGTTAATGTTTGTGCTTGATTTACCCATCGCTGACTCTTGTTGGTTTCCTTGCATACATCACCATCAAGGCCGTGGTGATGTATGTATGTGTGTGAGGGGGAACCGTGGCCTCCTGTCTGTCTGCTCTCACAGTTCTCTTTTCTTCAGCTTCCTGATATCTAGACTCAGTCTATTCTACCAAACAGATACCTACAAGCCGTGCGCCGAGCACCAGCACTGCATAGCGGGTGGTCGTTATTATAAACCACCCTCAGTGCATCATCTGGCATGTAGTTACGGTATGCGCTTCGCTTGGCCGATGTAGCTCAGCGAAAAGCAGCCGAGTCAGTAGGAAACGGAGAAGACTGACTCCTCTGTAATGTGAAGCTAGAAAATAGATGTTCCGGTTTTACTTTTCAAATTAAAATTGCAATTATCGAATACGTTAAAGACAAATACAACAATGAAGAAAAACAGGAGAAAATACAATAGGTAAACTTGTTCAAAGGCAATTTTAGACGGTCTATGCATAGCCTCTATGTCAAACACAGAACAAAAAGACTAAATGTACCTGTGTCAGGTAGGCCAGAGGATTGCAGAGTAGAGCTGCTATCGTTGGAAACCCAGTATATTCCTCCTTTAGTGAGAAAATAATACTATATAATAGCTATATGACAAGACGTTTCTAATCAGGAAATGTCCTTGTACGCAGATATCTCAATATAAATAAACATATGTTAATAATAATAATAATGTTAAATAATTTGCATTATGACGAGATGTTTTTATCATGAAATGAAAAAACGGGGTCTTTATGCTGAAAGTTAGCAGTGGCAACCAGACTTGCCATTAGAAAACATATGTATATTTTTCTCATTTTTGTTGACATATCGAAAACAATATCCCCTTAACATGGAAAAGCAGAACGAGAAAAACTGCACGACGAATGTGAGAATTTATTTTTTCAGTGGGCGTTTTAAGTTTGCGCTGTTATTTTGAAGTAAGTAGCTTTATTTCCGGTAATAGCTTAGCTGGATAACGTGACGCATGTTGTCACTGCCCGATCGACCCGTACCGGAAACCCGATTTGTTCTGCGCATGTGTGAAAATGCGGCTACTTCCTATCACCGTTTCTTTTCTTTAATGCAGAAATTTGTTAAGGAAAGCTTCAGATGAAGTCACACTTTATGTTGATAAGTGGAACATATCTTTAGAAAGACATATTGACAAAATATGTTTAGTGTGACTTTTACAATACTGCCAAAATCTAGTGGTCCATCATAATAAATATACAATAGTATGTATTTATTTTTTCATAATGGAATTAATTTAACAATTACTTTATTCAAGCAATGCAAGCGTTTTATCCGCTTTTTTTGTTAATGAATAATGAAATTTGCTCCATGTATTAAAACAGGAAAAAAGTTATTTATTTAATAAGGAAAAATGTAATCTTGTAGCACCATATATTACATTATTATTATTATTCTTTACAAAAACAAGAAAACGTGTATTTATTTAATAAGGGAATGAATGAATGTTGTTGTGAAATGAATCATCATAATGTTATGTCATTTCATAACAAGTAAAACCAAAGATTTATTTTTCTTTATTGATCATATCTATTGTACAAAGAAATACATGTTTCAATCGATTACATTCATTTTAACATCTCCTTCATATGAAGCAACATTGTCAAACATAAAAGAAAAGAACATAAAACAAAAACCAACACAGACAACATTAAACTGTACGAGGGAGATGTAAACAAATATTATACAGCTTATTTATTCTTATTACAAAGTATTCTACCAGCTGAGGGCCGCAACCTTTTGATTAGGGTGACCCACTCATTTGTGCTGCTTCCATGCCCACCCTCCATGGTATCAGGCCTCTTGGCTCCACAGCAGTCATTGGTCACTTTTCGCTTACTATAACGCCTCTGCCCTTGCTCGAGATTCCGTCTTAAGTTTGCGCAGTTTAGTCTCTAGCAATCCACAGTGAGAGACTGGATCATGGTACTTTACTTTCCAGTTCTCCTTAGTGGTATGTGGGTCGCAGACATTTGCTAAGCAATTTTAATTGAAACAGAATAAATTCAATAACTGAATGAAATTATGAATGAATAATAATGAAATTGATTTCCTTGTACTTGCCACTTGGCAAATAAATCTGATTCTGAATCAAAATAATAGTTAAAACTGTTAAAACACTTTTTTTTTTGTCTCTGGAAACTGGAGTAACACAAAGTGTACCTGATTTTGATGAAGGACTTTGATAGATTCTAGGCTGCCATATGTGTGCTGGAAAAAAAAAAGGATATACGTAGCTAAATAAGCAAGGTCATTTGCATGGTCAACACACAGCCTACAGTCATGCAAATCTACAGTACTGCATGTACACATAATCAAACAAGTTAAAATGTGCTTTGTGGATCAGGTAAGACCTAATACTGTTTAAAAAATGGCATTTCTTTTGACACATACTTACAGTACTAATAATATATGTTAAAATGCATAATGATAATATATACAGTATATAAAGGCATATCATGAATATTGATTAATGATTAATACAAAAAAACATCATCCCAAATATTAGCTAAGGAAACTGGCTATTTAATTTAAAGATAGATAGACAGATAGATAGATAGAAAAAAAAGGAAAGGGTACTGAAAGGATGCATCAGATTAAATTCAAATCTGTGTGATGCGGTGACAGTCATATGTGGAAAGTGATCTGATGTAGACTGACATTCAACCCCATGCTCTTTGATTGCTGTATTGACTGCCTGCTGGCTTGATGTAGGTCAGACCTGACACATATCGACTGAATAAGAGACAGTCTCTTTTACAATCTGGCCAGTCGAACACTATACGACCTCTCTCTACAAGTGGATGTTCAAATGCAGCACCTACTCTTTAGATATTAAGCGACGTGGCCTGCCTGAACTGGGCCTAATGGAACGGACTGTGTCTGGTGAGTACAATTTAAGTTGTGCG
Source organism: Maccullochella peelii (assembly GCA_002120245.1). Taxonomy (NCBI): domain Eukaryota; kingdom Metazoa; phylum Chordata; class Actinopteri; order Centrarchiformes; family Percichthyidae; genus Maccullochella; species Maccullochella peelii. The sequence continues at coordinate 120,040 of LKNJ01001666.1, forward strand.
TGGTTGTGCTGAGCTGGGAGTTCCTCTAATTAAAATTTGTTGGAATGTGTGTTACACTTCTAATGTGTACCCCAGATTAGGTATTAGTCCAAACTTTTTTCACAATATTTCCATTTATTTTCAGCTATTGACACATTAAAATAATAATAATTAAAAAAGTGCGGACATTGTGTTGTATCTTTAATGCTAATTGAGGGGTACTGAGCAATATCTGTTTACAGACCTAGATTCTATTATCTAACAAGTGCATTTCTGTTGAACCGATCCTCATGCTTTTAAATGGAATTATGTATATTTGGATACCATAGCTAAATTATCTTAAATTGATCAAAATCACTAAAAGGGGCGAGTGTAGAAATGAAAGCATTTTGAGCAGAGGACATCCAGTATTTATCCTGTAGAATGGGTTATGTTCTTTTGTTTGATGTAATTTTAGGAAAGTAATACTGACCAATAAAGCATGGAAAAAAAGTAAAGTTTAATGTCATAAAGAAAAAGAATTCTGAACATTATTGCTAAAACATGCTTGATTTAATAATTTCTTGACATAGCCATGTGGATAGTTGAACAGTATGTTACTGTAATGTTGAAATATCTCATACCAGCATTAGGGGGCGGTAATATCTCAGAAGAATCATCTGTGAAAAACAAACACATTTCTCTAACCATTTCTCTTTCTCTGCATCAGAGGCTTTAGTCTAACTCTTGGCTGATAAAAACAAAGGCAATCTGGAGCATATAACTGAGTATGAATGTATATCAAGGGTTTCAATATAATTTTGCTTTCCTTTTCTCAGAGTGAGGAGGATGCTGAGTCGAACAGAACACAGAGGTATGTCCAAAGTGTAGCAGGTTAACAGATTAGGTTGTTTTCTTCTTTTTTTCTCATCCTGCCCTTATTGATAAAATACCTGCATAACTGGAAAATACAAACAATGATCCCCATAACAGTGAATCTTTAAAGGCCCTGTGGGAGGTTTTTCATCACACCCTCCATTTAACCTTTGCCCTCTCTTTTTGGGTTCTTGACCTCGCCTCATAACCTTCCAAACAAGCTCCGAAAATTAATAACACGTGTGTGTGTGTGTGTGTGTGTTTATATGTGCGGGCGTGTCCTGCTCCTCCTCCTCCAGGCGTGTGCAGGCTGCTATCATCAGTGATGTCTGGAACAGAGTCTCATACAGACAGAGAGGAGGACTACAGGTTCCTCCACAGCATGTTGATGGAGAAGAAGCTTCACCTGCTCTTTAAGGTGAAGACACATTTGCTACAGTGATTCCTGCTTGTTTTACTTCCACTCATTTTGGTTACAGAATCGATTAAAAAAAAAACTTTTTTAAGTAGCACTTTTGTCTGCATTTAGGAGGTGTTAAAAATACAGAGGTGGATTCAATATTCAGATCCTATTTTTAGTAGTAATACCAATGTAAAAATATTCCATTACTAGTAAAAGTCCTGCATTCAAATTGTAAGTAGAAGTACAGACGTATTATCAGCAAAAATACCTAAATCATCTAACGTAACAGTACAATACCATACATGTTCTATATTGTATTGTACAGGAAGACTGTATGTATGTATTATTATTACTATGCATTAATTGTAAGTAGAACCTCAATGTTGCAGCTGTTCAAGATGGAGCTACATTTCCATATCTACATTTTACATTTAACTACTTTACTGTAATGCTATAATTATTATTATATACTGTTTGGAAGTTAAATGTTTAACAATGTATAATATTATATAAGGTGACAATACAGTTTGTGTGTAAAATATGAATCTGTTTAGTTACTAATAAGTCAAGTACAAGTACCTAAAAATTAAGCACAGTACTTAAATAAATGTCCTTAGTTGAGTAAATGTACTTAGTTACTTTCCACCTTTCTTAAAAACAGAAACTTCACATAAATGCAGTTTCACTTAAACTGATTTACTGCAATACATCCTAACATTTATTTTCAAATGTTCTAACCCTGGAAACATTACAGATCTTTCAATAAACTATATTTTATTATCATAAATAAATTGTATTATTATTATTATTAGTAGTAGCAGTGTTTGGATTATTACTAACAGTAGAAGTTGGAGTGAGTGCCTTTTTACTGCAGAGAAAACCTTGATTGTGATACTTTCCTGACTTGACAGATCCACGAGCGTCTGAAGCGTTTTGAGAAGCGGAGCCCCATCCCCGTCCAAGAGCACGCAGCGAGTCTGGCCTCAGACGTAAGTGACTCTCTCCAAACATCTTTTGCAGACAGACACACGCTGCCAAGGATGACAGTTTGACAGAAGAAGGAACGGTTAAGATTTTGCATCGTTCAAATTGTTTCCTCTGATAGAGATGATGACTTTCCTGTCACACAGAAGCACGAGTGGAACGCACATTCCTTCTCATGTGTACTGAATTATGAAATGTCATCTCAAAACTGTGTCACCTCGGATATTGTCGCTTGAAAGGCTGTGTTTTAAAAAAGCAGATATCATTTTGTATCCGTGTGCCAGGAGTTAGGTCACTGAGGACAGTGCCGAGCAAAAGGCTGCTAAAATCATTTTGTGTGTAGTCTAACGTTTCAGGTCAGAGGAATACAATTAATTTCAGATTTAAGATGAAGTGACAGAGAGTACTCCCACTACAGCTGAGACTCAAAACGGCACGACCAGCCTCTATTCCCTTCAGATGTGCATCACATTTCATATACCAGTCTTCTTCATTTCTGTTACCAACCAATCATTCCTTCGTTTCCATTTCACCCCACTCCTGTCTTTGTACCATTTTGATCATTTCCTGATTTTTCACCTATTGTTCCTGGACAAAGTGTTAAACAAGGATGTTCTTTTTACACGTTTCCCTTATTCTATGCTTCCATCTTTTCATCCCCAAACCGCACTGCCCTTCCATTATCTCTATTCTTCCCCTTTCTATCCAGTTGCTTTCCTCTATCTTCTCCCTATACCTTACGTACTGTAATTCCTGCCATGTTTCCATACTGTCTATCTACCCCTATCCTCACCCCCACACTCCTCTCCATCCCCTTCCCTTCACTCCCTTTGCTTCAGATTCAGTCCGACAGCCACTCTCCGCCTGGCTTAAATCATCAGGACCTACTGGAAGGGCCAAACCATGGGTCTGTTTCCCCTCAGAGAGGCTTCTGTTTGCTCACAGTGGAAACTAATGACCTTCATGCATTGTGTCTCTGGAGTGTGCCTCGACATCTTGAAGCAGTGGAAGTCATTACAGTAATATACTTGACAAGACGGGCGACTGCACGCAGTCACTCTCCGCCTCTCCACTTGCTGCTGACGGTCAAGGCTGCTCTGTTTTAGCTGTCGCCGCAGCTGCCGTGTAGCCTTGAACATTCGGGAGCTTTTTCCGACAGTGGCTAAAAGACTCAAAACCAAAACAGGAACACGGACAAATAGTTCACATCAAGAAGAGAAAAGCAAAGCCCCGATGAGGTGAATGGGGCCATATGAAAGTGTAGAAATAAGGACAATACTGATGATGTGTCACTGCTGTTGAAGTTAACCCTTTTTGTCTCTGCTAATTTCTCTGTCTCTCTTGGAGTACAGCAAACCTCACTCAGGCCATGATATAAATGTATACCTCTAAATATATCCTGCCTCTCCTTCTCTTTTTCTCTGCTTCCAGTTGGCGGAGGAGCTGATATACCAAGGCTGGAGAGATGAAGTCAAAGAACTGGTTGCCCTCTTTTCCAAACCCCACTTTAAGGTGAAGAGTATTTCCTTCCATGGTGATGTGTTCCTGTAGCTTCCCACATGTGTGTCGACCTAAAACTCCCCCAGCCAAGTTTTTTCTCCAGTCAAATCACATAATTTCTACCATAATTTCTAAAGAAATACAACACTGAAAATAAGTTTGGTTGCTTTCTTGCCGAGAGTTAGCGGAGAAGATTGATATCACTCTCATGTTTGTGTGATCAATATGAAGCTACAGCCTGCTGCTTAGCTTAGCACAAAGACTAGAAATAGAGGGAAGCAACTAGCCTGGCTCTCCCCAATAAATCTACAACTTGACATTTTTACACTTGATTAAACAAATGAGATAAAGCTAGATAAGCTAGCTGTTTCCCTCTGTGTCCAGTCTTGGTACTGAGCTAAACCATTAAATATGAAGCTATAGACAGGAGACGGTTACTGTAGCTTAGCTTAGCTTAGCAAAAAGGCTGAAAATACTCTAAATGTGTTATATCTCGTTTTGAATAAGTCATGCTAGCAGTTTCCCTCTATTTTCAGTTCACTTTCTTGTTGAGAGTTAGGCGAAAAAATCAATAGGTACTGCTCTATCTATCCTTTAAATATGAAACTACAGCCAGGGGCAGGTTAGCTTAGCTTAGCATAAAGGCTAGGGGCAGGGGGAAACAGCTAGCTTTGCTCTGTCCAAAGGTCATTTTTACTAGGCTAATGTTACTGGCTAACGTTTCCCCCCGTTTCCAATCTTTATTCTACACTAATCAAGCTAACTGGCTGCTAGCTCTAGCTTCATATTTAAAAGACAGACATGAGAGTGGTATCACTCTTCTCATCTAGACTCTTGGCAAGAAAGCGAATAAGCATATTTCCCAACATGTCAAACTATTCCCTTAAGTGACTTCTTAATCTATTATCTATGTAATATTACCACACACACACACACACACACACACACACATGAACATGCCCCAAATTGTGCGCGAGTGCAGTTTTCTATCACTGGAGCATATCCTATAATTGCCATTCACATGGACTATTTATGAAGCAAGAATGTAATCCACTTGGAAGATGTTGTTTTGCTTCCTTCTACTTCAGTGCCCCAGTGGATCAATAACAATAAAAGAAACCTACCTGTGAATGGTGTAGTTCCATGTTCATGTCATTTTTCTTGACATAGCTAACACTAGAACTGTAATCTGAGAAGCTAATTTCCGTGTAGTCATGCTTCATCTGAGCTATTCTGATGCCGTTCAGGCGACTGAACATTGGAGTTTACACGCACATCAAAAGGCTTGTAGTATTTTGTTTCCTACATTTGGCTCTTATATGGGTCACACAATGTGACAAATTAATCCAACTGTAAATTTCATTTAAATTGATTTCACCTCATCATTCTGCCCACTGAGAGGTGCTGACATCTATTAACCACACCGGCATTGAAGCTAATCTACTCCCTAGTTATGTTTATTAGTGTTCACTCATGTAGAGGCCCAGACTACTCAAATGCATGTTTCCTTATTTCAGATCTGCTGACAGGCTTATTTCAGACACACACACATACATGCACACAGCGTATGGTTTTCCAGTGAGCAGCAGAAGTCGTGGCTTTTCTTAATGAGGAGCTGAAGCCAGTCGAGAACCAACAGGTTTGTTTAAACAGTCTTAATGACCTGTTTGTTCTTGGCCCCAACGCAGGAGCTCACACATACTTATGGGAGACTGGGCATAATATTCTGTAAATGAATGTTTGTTTTTTGAAAACCTGCCTCTGAAAGTGGCCAGAGAAACATTGCTCACGCGTTGGCAGCTTCTGAGCAGAGCAACTGTTGATGGACACGGGGATGACAAGTAGACTAACTGACAGATGGATTGGCTGATTGTTAAAATTAAGTTGATGAGCAGATGTTTCCCCCTCTTCTCATTCTTTCTTATTACAGTAAATGCCCTTTTTTTTGGAGTTGTACTTTGTGCATGCTCCCAGTGAGAGATTAGCGTTTATCCAGAATATTGTTTTTCTGCAAACAAACCTGGAGTTCTCACACTGCCAAAGTTAACAAAAAATGAACTTAAATGAACTGTCTGGGCAATGATAGTGAGTCATATATCAATTCACAGTCCTGCTTCAGAAGAGGTGTTTTTTCTAAGACATGTGTGATGTTTGAGCTGAGCCAGTACGACAGCAGGCAGAGGCACTGTTAGTAGTGTGGGGGGCTGCTTTCAGGTAGCCCACAGGCTGGCAGTGCGTTCCAAACTAAATCACATTTGGCATGTTGGCACAGACAAAATTGAAGGTTTGCGACCAAGAAGAAAGTGCTGCATTTGGATTCAGTTGCTGTAGTGAATGCAGGCCAGCCAAACTTGTTGGAATTTTTTGCACAGTCTCATTCACTACCCAGTCACCTTTAATTAGTCAGCAGCGACTGGTTGCATTTTTGTTTGAGTACCTACCATTTTTAAACCTTACTATTACATTTAACCATCTCTAGCCTATCCAGTTGGTCTAAAAATGTTGATCTAAACCTGCATTGGTAAACCTGGTGACAGTGGTTCTTCAGTATGCTTCCATCTAGAATGGTCGCCATTAAATGAACAGACTTTTGCACTGATTACACTGGCATTTGTTCACTATGCCGACTTTGACAGCAGCTTGACAGCCAACACGCCAATTTCCATTTTGTTTGGAGTATACGGTTGGCCTTAGCCAGTGCTGTTTTTTCCATACAAAGTTGGATGCATTAGAGGATACTAGCCCCAGTGCCACATCTATTCACATCGCCTAGAATTCAAAGTGACATACCTGAATGCAAATCAGCACCTACACTGTATTTCTGTTTCCTTTACAGAGTCTCCTGTCTGTCCATGACGCTGTAGCTCAGAGAGACTTTGAGCCTACTCTGCCACCAATACCTGATAAAGTACTGGAGGAGGACGAGGATTCAGTCAAAATTGTCAGTCTGGTCAAAACCAAAGAGCCCCTGGTCAGTAAACACGTCTTCATGTTTCAAAGGTCAAGTTAAAACATTGATTTATCTCCAAATGAATAGTTTGACATTTTGGGATATACACTTGTATGCTTTCTTGCCAAGAGTCTCACGGCTGTATGCTAAATGTGAAGCTAAAGCCAGCAGATGGTTAGCTTAGCTTAGAATAGAAGACTGGAAACAGAGTGAAACAGCTAGCCTTGCTCTGTTGAGAGAATTTTACTTATTTCGTTTTTTCATTTTCTTAGACATTTTCTTAGACTGGTATTAATCTTTTCATCTAACTCTCGACAAGAAAGTAAATAAGCCATAATGTCGAACTAATACAGCGGGGGAGGTTCCTAACCTCTCAGTTAGAAAAACTTTAACTGTAATAAACACTGAAAAAAAGTTAATTCCTTCTGTTATCACACACGATGACCCAGAAATAGATTAGTTTGCGCTTACTAAATTAAAAAATATATTTTTCACTCTACCCATGAGAATCCTTAAAATTGGTCTAAAAACTAGAAAGTACAACTATGCTTCACTCCATGTAGCAAGTATTTAAGTTTAAGACAGCCATGTAACAGGGCAACTGCACTTAAACATCTGCAATTTGTCCACTGGACTGAATTTATGTCATGTTGTCAAACGGCATGACTGCTAAAGCCATGTATGCCAAGGTGTAGCAGGACTACAGCCCTTGGAATGACAGGAAAGAAAAGGTTCCTGCAGCAGCCTGGATCACCTTTGCTTCTGGCCTGCTGCTCACTTTCCTCAACCAGGAATTCACAGAGTCAATTCTTCCATATCTTTGTTGCCATATATCTGCTGTGACGCACAACATAGTTTCAGCATTGTTGTGTGTGTTTGTCTGCGTGTGTGCATATTTACACATGTGTACACTGCAAAACTATGTCTCTTAAATGAGTTAGAGCCGTACTGAGCATTAAAATGGATTGGGATAATTTCTCTTCTGTTTCTAATGTAAATCATGTTTCAAGGTCTTTAATCATGGCTCATTTTCTTGATACTACCGGATTGATCTGCCTTATTCCACCTTGTTCCAAGCCATTGTCACTTATTTCTGGAAATTTCCTGGATCAAGTGAAACTGGACTGAAAACTAATGAAAGTACAAAGACCGCATACCTTCGCCAAGGCCCGCAAAATCCTCTAAATTTGTTATTTTAATAATAACAAAAAAAGTTTGGAATTTTTTGATCTGCATCTGGATCAAGATCTCCATAAAATACTTATAGTGATGGACGACTGTGGGTACATGTGCCAGATTTTTTCCCACTCAAGTAGGTCCAGTAGTTCATAAGAAAATAGTAGAAAATGCCCTCACACACAAAGCTAAAATTCCCTTAAAAAATTCCTGGATCCACATCAAAAACTAAAACTAAAAACTTAGTTTCTTAGCCTATGGCCTTACTTCACCAAATTCCATTGAAATCTGTGAACAAGTGTTTGAGGTATCCTGCTAACTAAAAGACAAACAAAAATTTTAAAAATATGATTTTAGCGGTAAATATGAGAATAATTTACCTAATGATGGCCATTTTTTGCAGTGTGTGTATGCTCGTGTGTTAGTGGTTGAGCTTTCAGGGGGGAATGTGCTTAGGATCAATAATAAAGAACATACTTTTGTATTGATCCCAAAACTAGATTGGAGGGGGGCTGACCTTTTCCTGACATGGTCTCTTTGATTCATCCAGCATGTTCCCGTTTTCCAGACAACAGGGTTACACCCGAGCATGAGCTGATTGTAGTCATCTACATAAGATGCTCTTTCCATTGCAATTTGCACCACATCAATAACATCTGTTGAAAATAATGCTGATTTGGATAACCTTTTCCAGCGCTTTGTGTGTTACATGAAGGCAGCCGGCTAAATGGTCCCATCTTCATACAAATAACCTTAACTGGAATGAAGTGACGCTAAATATGAAGCTTGTTTGGACTGATAATAAAATCAACATGTTATTTTCACTGTCCATCGCTTGACCTCTCTGCCTCTATGCATCTGGTCGTCTCTGTTTGTCCATCATCCTTTCATTCACTAATCACCATCCTCAAGGGGGCAACAATTAAGAGGGATAAATCCACTGGGGCTATTGTTGTGGCGAGGATCATGAGAGGAGGTGCAGCTGATAAAAGCGGTAAGCTGATAAACTCTGTTATTACAGTTGGTGTCCACTCTACACTTTCCTGTACCTTTATACTAGGTTGTAGTAACATTATGGCGGTGCATAGTAAATACAAATTTCCGTATGGATTTCCAACACTTTGAAGGCCTGATCCATGAAGGAGATGAGCTGAAAGAGGTGAACGGAGTCTCACTGGAGAACAGGAAGCCAAAGGAAATCCTTTCCTTTCTGGTTAGTCTTCCGTCACGTTGATGCTTCAATGTTTCCTCATTGGATGTTTCTGCTGCCTTCTCTCCTCTTGCTCTCAACTTTTTCTTTCATCTTTTCAGTGTTGTAACTTAAAGGATAAGGCTGGCATTATTCTATATTTTTCTTATAGTCAACAAAAACAACAAAGTGTCAGTTCGTCTGTCAATATGTTTCAGCTTCTCTACCATGACTGTGGCTCTAGCTCCAACTCACCAGCGCACCACATACAGTATATGTACAGGTGGTGTATTTTGGATTGGTTCGACATAAAGTACAGTGCCCATGTTCATGATAATGAAGGAACATGTCACCCAGTGCAACGCTGTGGCTCATTTATGTGTTTTTAATAGTTTTGGACAACAACGAAGCTCTATAGAACAGAGGAATAACATATATCAGGCTTTGGCTGCACAGACAATGCATGTTAGTAGAATTTATTCATTTTTGTTTATTGGATTTGTTGACAGTAAGAAAATAATAGAATATCACCAGCCTTATCCTGTAAAGGAATAGGAAGCTACAGCCAGGAGACGGTCAGCTTATAGACTAGAAACAGGGGGAAAAAGGCTAGCTAAAAAAAAATCCACCAAGAAATAGTCTTTTTTACACTTTGTTTTTACACGGATAAAACAAATGAGATAAACATGTTAATTACTTAACTTATAGATGCTGGTAGGCTACCTTTGGACAGACCCAAGCTAGCCGTTTCCCCGTTTCCAGTCTTTATGTTAAATTAAGCTAATCGGCTGCTTACAGTAGCTCACGTATTTACCATACAGACATGAAAGTGGTATCAATCTTCTCATCTAACTCTTGGCAAGAAAGCAAATAAGAAAAATATCAAACTGTTCCTTGTAACTGTTCTTGTGCAGGCTCGCTCTCAGGGTGAAGTTACATTCAAAATCATTCCTGCCTCCTCCAAGGAAGAAATGTCATCAAATAAAAATAAGGTACAGCAAATATTAACTACACATTTTTTACGTTAGCATGCAATCTGGCTGCATGGGGAAAGCTGCCCACCTGGTTTCAGTAAAGAGATGAAATCAGTGGTATCTTGTGTGTTTGGTTATATTTTGTGTTTTTGCCACGGTGCTGTCATTACAGCAGCGCGTTGTCAAGAAGTAAATTCAGATCAGACAGTCAAGGATAAGACACTCACTAACTTCATTACAATTTACAGCTTTTTATAATTTAAACACTTGATTCATCATTTTGCACACACATCACATGTGCTGAGCTGCATCAACTCAGTTAAACGTTAATGAATCTATACACCTTATGTGGAAAATTTCAAGCTCCACAATCCTCTTTGTTTAGGAAGAATTCTAGGCCACTACCACCGCATACATGGAGTGGACGTCCAAGCTGGAAACTGTTAGAGCAGAGAGCATTTGTAAAGGATTAAGACAAATTATTTTCTGTGATCATGGTCATTTCTCAAAAATGACACCAACATATGTGGAAAAGCACCAGACAAAGATGTTTTGCATCCACTGCCAGGATACAGAGGAAGTTCACAAAGCTACAGTAGGAAAAGAGAAGGATGAATAAATAGATAAAATAGAATGTGTATTTTCCTTTGTCACCAGTCTGTTTGAAGGCAATACCATTAAATGATTTTCTTTCCTCAGCTGTTTTTGCGGGCTCTTTTTGACTATGATCCTAACGAGGATCCCACCGTTCCGTGCAAGGATGCAGCAGTAGCCTTTAAAAGGGGCGACGTCCTTCAGATTGTCAGCATGGAGGATGACACCTGGTGGCAGGCCTGCCACCTCAGCGACAGCAACACTCGGGCAGGGCTCATCCCCTCGCAGCAGCTCCATGAGAGGTGGTGTTCATTTTGTGTCAACAGCAACATGTTGGCTCACTTGAAAACACTGTCATATAACATCTATAAGACATTTTTAACTAAATCCTGCTTTGATTCCGTCTTGATTTATTTGGCTTTCTACAGGAGAGTTGCACTACAGCGACCTAAAGCCCTGTTCAAGCCTCGGCGAGTCAACCCCCCAGGTGATGAGCCAATGTTTTGTCCATAAAATCACCACACCTGAAAAGAATAAAACCTTTTAACACTTTCCAATAAACATATTGGAGCTTCTTTTGTGCTAAGCTGAGAGGTGACAGGTCATGTCTGAAGATCACGGTCAAGGTCATGAGTGAGCTCTGCTGCCCCCCTGCTGTACTCACTGCTTTTGTTTTCTCCACATGCTCCACAGATGATGGGGAAGGTACTGTCTGTTTGAATTTGCTTTTGAAAACGTACTTTCAGCATAATTTACATGATATAACACACATGTATATTTTAGGCTTTGGTTTGGGGTTTTTAAAGATTTAAAAAGGTGTATTATCCAAAAATAATAATCATGTAATGCTCCCTGCACCATATTTCCAAAATGGAGAGGATTCTGTTAAATGTTCCTCTGTTGTAACCAAGCAGGTTTAAAGTATCTGGTCTTTTGCAATGTGCTAGTTTTTCACTAACAATCACTTTGTAAGAGTAAGGTAGTTGTTAATATTTCTAAATTGTGGGTATCATTTCTAAATAAAACTATTATTAGAATTTCCAAAACAAAATATTAGGACATTTGGGTCAGAACATATGCTAATACTTTGAGTATGAAATTTCAGAGCAACGCACATGTCATCCCCTTGTGGTTTGTGTCCACGATTTCCTCACTCTTTCCTCTTCTGTCTTCCTGTTTTTCCAGTCATGGAGGATGTAGACTACAGAGCTATAACAGGGACCCACATTGGTGAGATGTTTGACTTGCTCCACTCAAATCCCACTGATACAGTCAAAGGGACCAGTATGATACAGGACAATATTAAATAGCACATATTGAATAGCAGTGGTGGAAGATGTATTGAGATCTTTTACTTGTAAAAGTGGCACTACCACAGTGCAGAACTACTCAGTAGCTCAAAATTGTACTTATGTACTTGAGTAAATGTACTTAGCTACTTTCCACCACAGTTGAATATATGTTGAACAATAAAAATAGATGGAGAAAAACCAGCAACAAAAGGAGACCCTGGTTATATTTGCAGGACAAACCAGTTCATATGATGATGTAGTTTTGTGGTTTGGAGATTTGTGAGAGAAGACTGGAACAGAAAATGTGGTTTTAGCCTTCCCATTTATCCCATTTGTCTTGATCTCGTGGATTGGATATGATGTGTGTGCATATGAGCAGTGCAGGATGTTCATATGGGGGCGTGCACTTAAGGCTGATTGTAAAAAGGCTCCTTACGTCTGTACAAGGCAAGATAATTACAGATGTTGCATTATATCAGTTCTAAGAGTCATGTGCATTTAATAATGTGCATTTCATCTTATCTCAGGCCAGCTCCCACCTGAGGATGTGATTCAGAGTCTGTGTTTCCTCTTTGTCTGGCATGTAAACCCTTATTGATGCTGTACGACCAAATGACTGCACGCAGAGTAATCAGAGGAGAGAGTCAGTGAAAGAGAAGGGACATAGTGGAGTACTATGTATGTGTAGAAACACAAGTAAAGGCATGGTGAAGAAGGGAAAAACAGCCTTACAGCTTGTACTCACTTGTCCCCAGATGAATGATTTTTTTAGATTGCCCGTGGTTATCTGTCTGTCCTTTAAAGGAATAGTTTGACATTTTGGTAAACGCGCTTAATTGCTTTTTTGCCGAGAGTTAGAAGAGAAGATTGATACCACTCTCATGTCTGTCTGTTTAATATGAAGCTAAAGCCAGCAGCCAGTTAGCTTAGCTTAGCATAAAGACTGGAAGCAGGGGGAAGCACATACTCCCTTAAAACCTAACTTGTTGTTTTTAGACTTAATCTTTTGTTCAATTTAAACAAATGACAAAGCATTAATTAGTGCGTGTTAGAAGTGCCAGTAGGTGTTTTTTGATACCTTTGGACAGAGCCAGGCTAGCTGTTTCCCTCTGTTTCCAGTCTTTATGCTAAGCTAAGCTAACCAGCTCTAGCTTCATATTTTAAGACGCTGTGAAATAAAAAATAATAATTTTCCAAGTTCAAATCCTGCCTCCCTGTCTATACTTAAATTTATTAACTAGCTACTAGCTAACCCTTCCCATCATATAAAGCCACACTTGACCGTTAGCTTGTTGGTCACAGTAGCCAGGATGATAGAGAGAGCTAGTAAATTAGTAGTAGGAGCTTTGTATTTACAAAGAATGTTGTTGAGTTCTAATTTAGTCCAATCAAATTTGGATTTAATAAAAATCCCTCTCATAACTATACCCAACCCAGATATACTGTTTCACTCAGAAATATGTCAGTTTACAGAAGGTAAAGACGCTCTTTGATAAACAGATATTAGAATGGTATCAATTTCTCATCTTACTCTGGGCAAGAAAGCGAATAAGTGTATTTCTCTAAATGTCAAACTATTTCTTCAAATGATAAGAGCGAATTATTCAGTACCACATAAGTGCCCTAAATGGTCTCAGTGTATTTATGGAGGACTATGGTGCTTCATACTGAGAACTGCAGGTTGTGGCTCATATCATATAATCTTGACATTGAAGGCTCAGGCCCATTTTGTATGTGTTGCATGTCATGTCGCTCTCTTCTCAGTCTTATCTCTCCTCTCACCCTTACTTCATACTGTCCAGAGAAGCTGAAATGTCTTGAAGCATTTCCAAAAAAGTACTAAAGTTTTACGGCTGAGAGCATTCTGAGTAACAGATGAGAACTTCACTGCCACAATTACTTAAGATTGACAATTACATAATGTTTTCCTCTAGACCTTATTTCATTGTAGGAAATAAGATTTCTCTTTTGCTGTATAATAATGATGGTTTTATACAGTATGTATTACCCCTTCACATTTCGGCATGAAATCATCAGTTTAATTCCCATGTAAACAAAAGTTTGAAATCTCTACTCATAGTGCCATGTTTCTTAGAATGAAACCCTGAGAGGAAATGGACAGATATGCTTACAAAGTGAAATTACAGCTGACGTCAAAGAAAGTCTGGCACCATCACTTAGCAGCAGTTAACATATCATGAAAGAGAGCGAGCCTGCCAAGCCAGGCCAGACCACAGTCGCATGGCAGACGGTGGCTGTGAGGCGGCCTACAAGCGATGCGTGACAGACTGAGTTGTCGTCTCTTGACTGAGATTTGTGCTGTTCAGGATAGTGCTCGACACCAGAGTTTGGTTGGCAGTGTTGATGGTTTCTTAAATGGCGTTGTACTCTTCTACTCTGCTTCCCATACTGTAGCTCTCCCTTCTGCTGTGGTCCTTGTTGTCATCATGGTATCTCTGGAGCGTTTTAACAATGTTAAATGGATGCAAGTAAACTAAGTCCTGAATAAATCAAGAATACACGCATGTGGAGCACATGTGTGCAAGTGTCAAAATTGTGGTCGTAATAAAGCTAAATAACATGAAAATGGACCGAATAGACCATCATGATGGATAAATATGGCCTGATTTTAGCATTCTTGTTTTAAGATAAAACTCTCTCTCTTTTGTATGTCCAGCTTGGTTTGAATTAAGAGAACAACATGAGTATGTATTTTTATATTAACAATGGATCAAATGACTATGTGTAATGTGAAAGGGGTCACTCTGATGAAACCATTGTCTCTGCATTTCCCCTCAGCTATACGAAAGTTTTCGCCTATTTCAGCTTGCTGTTTTGGTTTTACAGCCCGCAACTTTACTGTTTTGGTTCAGTCTCAGCGCTCTCATCAACCTCACTTTCAGCCACAGCAGACAACTGTTATCAGCTCTAAAAAGCTCTAAAAACCCACTGTATGCTACCTGCCCAGCATCAAATGACAGACGTACAAAGTTAGCTACTAGCTGGTGAACTTAGCAGAGCATTTAGCAGCTAAAGAGACAGGTATTTCCTTCAAGATTTGGTTGGGACTAAAAACAGAGCTAAAAGAAGAGTTAATAATAGACTTACACTCTCCAGGTGGCCAGAAATGTGACTCCAAATGAATGCTAATGCTGTATCTGCTGGATGTGTAAATTGGCAGGGGTATGTTTGCTAACAAATTCACCATAATAACTGTCATGAGGAGATCCTCCTGCAAGATTTTCAGTAATACACCTGGCAGGTGTAAGGTCCCTCTCTCTCTTTTCCAGCTGGTTTAAGAAGGAGTTTCCGACTCGGGAGAAAGAGCAATCGGGTCAGAGAAGCGGCTTGGTCCAGGAGGTGGAGCACAGGGGTACACAGCTCATTACGGCCCCCTACTTACATAGAGGTGATCCCCCACCACAGAGACCCCAAGGGTAGAAAGCGTCTGATCATCCTGGTTGGTACGTATAAGCTAAACATATGGCCATGTAAAGAAAAAGGCAAGTTCCCATCTTGTGTGGTGGCTTTTAAAGCACGATGCCAAAAGCTTGTAAAATAGGTCCCTATGCTGTGAATTAGTCTATAAGCAACTGTGTGCACAACGTGTATATAACATTTCTATATACAAAGGTTATAACATGGTAGATACTGTGGTGATATGTACAGTATTGCACATTGTGGTCACTTGTGTTCTGTTTTATATTATCCCACTTCCTTTTTTTTTGTCCATATAAAAAAATCTAAATAACCTGATCCCATTCACTAAAAGGACAGTATTATTGAAGCTGTTGTTGATCAAAAGAAAAAGTAATGCATTGATGAAGATTTATGTTCCCACTCTTGAGTGCAAGAACAATCCTTTCCCATCAGAACCATGTAAACACTGTCAGAAAAACCCAAGTCAGAATATATTGTGTTCTCTTAAGTTACCCAGTGGCCCACCCCAGATTCACTTCTCTGCCAATCCTGCAGGCCTGCTCTATGTACTTTTGAGCTATATCTCTCCCAAGGGATTTTTACATTGAGCCCCGCTGAAGGTCTTTTTAATGTCATATTACGATACAACTGTAGGTCATCTGTGACCGAGGGAAATTCGAAGAGAGAAGAGAAGAGGAGAGATGGAGGAAGAGGGAAAGTTGTGAAAGAGGAAGGCAGAGAGGAGAGAAACACAATCAACTGAAGAGGTGCAAAAACAAAACCAGATAGAGAGGAGATAAACGATAGGTGAATGCAGAGAAGGGGATGAGTGGATTGTGAATAAGATCCCTCATAATGTCAGCCAAGTGCTCCATCATCAAACTAGAACAGTTAAGACAGCTTGGATTTAGATTTAGACCTCTTTAATTGAGTTGGAGCTTACTCTGACTCTGGATTATGTTTTACTGTCTGCCGTGAAGACTCTTCATTGACCGGAGGTCATCATTAAGAATATATAGCTTATTGGCAATGAGAGTTATAGTCAGGAAAACCAAAACCTGGATCGCTAATACAGGACCAGCTGGATAATGTTTGACCAGGTTGGAAATGTATCCTTTTGTGTTTGCATTGCATATGCACTTTGAATGAAACAATAGACCGTTATGCCCCGGGAAAGCTGGTGAAAGGGACTGCCAGCCACTTTAAGCCCTACAGATCATGTAACTCTTGAAAAAAAAAAAAAAAAGTTCAGAAGAAAGTATCCACAGAGCCTGATGATGCTCCTCTCCAGTTCTGTGGAGCAGCTGGGAAAGACATCAACAGTGTAAGAGTGGAGAGTCTATAAACTTGATATTTTGTAATGTATTGAGCTCATGCAGCGCTGTGATGGAAAAGGCAGGTATGTCAGGAATCCTACTTTCAGACAGCGCTCCATTAGAGTCTGATGCAATCTGGTTCTGCACAAACCTGCTCTAAAAGGAAATCCCAGATGCTACAGTATGTGTGTGTGTGTTTGTGTGTGCGTTTCATCCTGTGCAACCTACACTATAATGACACTGATACTGTGTGGCTTTGCAGATGTCACATTTAGATGTGATGCTATGGATTTTCCAGAGGGTATAGGAGCATTTAACGTTCGATAGAGAGACACAGAGAGAAAAAGTGAGGCTGGTTGGAGAATCGTTTTCAGACTGAAATCAGTATGAAATCAGAGCTCTGTCTGTCTGACCCTCCCTCGCTCCCCTTCTCTGATGATAAAGACAGATGTGTCACCAGATCACTAAACCTATTTGATGTTGGACTTGTCGTGAGGAAAACATTAGTACACAGTGATATTGGGAATGAATACCCACATGCAGAACACAGTGTTTTGATCTTTCTCTCAAGGGCCCAGCGGCGTTGGCGTTACTGAACTGAAGAGGAGGCTCCTGATATCCGACCCTGACCGCTATGGCTTCACTGTACCGCGTAAGACGGACGTCTTAAACTGTCACCTTTGCCTCCTGCGCATACACAATGGTTTCTTATCTTTCTAAAGCTTACTTCAGCCTCCCGTCATGTTCTCTTTCAGACACCACACGTGAGAAGAGAAGGCAGGAGACTGAAGGGGTGGATTATCATTTTGTATCAATTCACATGTTTGAAGAGGACATCCTCAATCATAGGTACTGTATTTGCAGGTGTCGCTCATGAGGTTTCCTTTCCCATGGTGTTGAAAATAGTCTCACTTGTGTTTTGTCCACTCACTCTTCCTCTCCCCTTCTATAAGAGTGATGGCCGCAATTTCTACTGCTGTCTGATTACCATTTTATGCTGTCTCACTCTCCTTCCTGTCTGTGCCTGTCCCTGTTTCTTTCTGCCTCTAGGTTTATTGAATATGGGAGATACAGTGGACACTACTATGGAACAAGTCTAGACTCTGTGCACAGAGTGATGGCTGAGGGCAAGGTGTGCCTCCTGGATGTGCACCCTAGTGTAAGTATTATGCCTTAAAAAAACGATAATTTCATTAATGTTTACGTAGCCAACTGACTTTGAACGAGTGTCCAAGGAGAGGGAAGGTTTTGAGCCAAAATAATTCACATGTCCCGGCTAAATCATTCACACCGACACAAAAATTTTTCCATTGTGACGATTGCCTATTCAGTAATTAAAACATATGGTCTTTTATCATATGACTTTTTGATGTTTAAATAATAAAAATGAAGTTTCCAAGGGCCCGTGTGTCACCACTACAGGGTTTAGTTCCTGGCAGCAGTGCTGCCCGCTTGGCCAGGCCCTCCATCAAACACAATTGGGCCAGTGAGGGATCACATGCTACTGATTTGTTGGGGTGCCTTAACACAGAAGGGATAGCATGAACCTCCACATGTGCCCTGCCAATTAGGGTCCTTGCTAACATGTAGGGACTGGTGACTCCATGTGTATCGGAAGAAGCACATAGCAGTCGTCACTCTCTCCAGGTCAACACTGGAAATTAAGTACTGCGGTACCTGAGAACAGTCCAAAGTTGGGAAAAAGTTGGATAAAATGCAAAACAAAGAAAACATTTAAATGAAATTACTACTGTAGGCCGTTATTCTACTGCACATTAATGCCTGTACATCATTTACACAGTCGGGATGTCACGGGACATGACTGGGAGTAACAGGAGGTGCACCCAAATGCAGAAAGTAGTGGAGGCTCAAAGCAGTTACAAAGATTTATTCAAATGCTTACTTACAGGTAGGCAGGCACACAAGAAGGGTAGTCCAGGTACGG